>JAJTUV010003844.1:0-62628 GCA_021653895.1 Mastomys natalensis | reverse complement strand
ATGGAAAAGGACGCCTTGAGGGTTCATAGAGATGCCCATAGGGGGCTAGTGGCCCTAGAGAAACCATAGAGACGGCCAATTGAGGGCTATATAGGACCTAGATGGGATCATATAGAAGTCCACAGTGAGGGCCTAGAGAGGGCATAAAGCAGAGAGTAGAAACAACCATAGTGAGGGCCATTAATGGGTCTAAAAAGGACCATAGAGATGGTGTTAGTTATAGCATAGATGTTCCTAGAGAGGCCCATAGAGACTGTCATTCTGAGGGCCTAGAGAGGGCCCTAGATGAAATCATAGAGAAAGCCATAGTGAAGGCATAGGGAGGGCTTAGAGGACAATGGAGATGGCCAGAGTGAGGGCCTAGATAGGGCCTAGAGAGGACCATAGAGACTGCCATAGTGAGGGCCCTAGAGAGGACCATAGAGTCAGCCATAGTGAAGGCCGAGAGAGGGCCTAGAGAGGACCATAGAGACAATGATAGTGAGGGCCTAGAGAGGCCTAGATGGAAATATAGAGATGGATATAGTAAGGCCCTGAGAGGGCAAGATGGGACCATAGCAACAGCCATAGTGAGGGCCTAGAGAGGGTCTAGAGAGGACGATAGAGACTGCCACAGAGAGTGCCTAGATAGGCCTAGATAGTACCATAGACACAGTCATTGTGATGGCCTAGAGAGGTCCTAGAAAGGACTATATAGATGGCCATAGTGAGGGCCTAGAGAGGACTAGAGAGGACCATAGAGACGAGCATAGTGAGCACCTAGAAGTGCCTAGAGAGGATCATAGGGACTGCCATAGTGAGGACCTAGAGATGGCCTAGTTGCAACCATAGAGACGGCCATAGTGTGGGGATAGAGAAGGCTGAGATGGGACAATAGATACCGCCATATGAGGTCATACAGAGGGCCTAGAGAGGACCATAGTAACGGCCATAGTGAGAGCCTAGAGTGGGCCTAGGAGGAATATAGAGATGGCCATAGTCAGAGCCTAGATGGTGACTAAAGAGGACCATAGAGACTGCCACAGTGAGGGCCTAGAGAGGGCGGAGATGGACCACAAAAATGGGATAATGAGGACATAGGAACCGCCTAGAGAAGACCCTAGAGATGGCCATAGTGAGGGCTTAGAGTGGGCCTAAAAGGACCATAGAGACAGCCATAGTCAGGGCTAGAGGGTGCCTACAGAGGATGATAGAGACTGCCATAGTGAGGGCCTAGAGAGGCCTAGATGGACCATAGAGACGGACATAATGAGGGCCTAGTTAGGGCCTAGCTGAGACCATATAGACGGCCATAGTGAGGGCCTTGAGATGGCCTAGAAAGGACAATAGCAATGGCTATAGTGAGGAACTAGAGGGTGCCTAGAGAGTACCATAGAGATGGCCATAATGAGGGCCTAGAGAGCAGCTACATGGGACCATGGAGACAGCCATTAGTGAGGGCCTAGGGTGTGTCTAGAGAGGATGATAGAGATTGCCATAGTGAGTGCCTAAAGAGGGCCTCAAGAGGACCATAGAGATGGCATAGAGATGCTTAGTGGGGGCTTTGAGAGCACCATAGAGACAGCCATAATGTGGGACTAGAGAGGGCTTAAAGAGGATCAAAAAACGGCCATAATGAAGACCTAGAGAGGGCTTAGTTTGGACCATATACAGTCATTTTGAGGGCCAAGAGAGGGCCTAGAGAGAACCAAAGAACGGCCATACTGAGGGTCCTTAGAGAAGACCATCGAGATGGCCATAGTTAGGGCCTAGATAGGTCCTAGATGGGAACATAGAGACATCCATAGTAGGGGTTAGAGAGGCCAAAATGAGACCATAGAAACAGCAATACTGATGACTAGAGATGGCCTAGAGAGGTCCCTGATACAACCATAGTGAGGGCCTAGAGAGGGCCTAGACTAGACCATAGACACGTCCATAGTGAGGGGCTAAAGGTGGCCTAGAGAGGACCATAGAGACAACCATTGTGAAAGCTAGAGAGTGCCTAGAGAGGACCATAGATATGGCCATAGTGAGTGCCTAGGAGGGCCTAGGAGACATTGACACCTTAGTGAGGATCTAGGAAACGTATAAGGACCATAGAGATACCATAATGAGGGCCTGGAGAGGGTCTAGATAGGACCTAGAGCGAACTATAGTGGCTAGAGATTGCCTAGAGGGACTAAAGCATGGAATAGTGAGGCTAGAGAGGGCCTAGATAGACCAAGAATCTGTTATTGGGGCATAGAGGGACCTAGAAGGACCATAATACAGCCATAGTGGCGAGGGCCTAGAGAGGCCTAAGAGAGGACATAGACATGGCCATAGTTAGGGCTTAGTAGAGCAGAACATAGAGGGCTAAAGTCCTAAGATGGCCATAGAAAGGCCTAGAGAGGGAAGAGGGTCTAGAGTGGACCATGAGATGGCCATAGTGAGGCCTAGAGAGGGCCTCAGGATCTAGGATGAGATGCTGAGACACCATAGTGAGGGCCTAAGAGGTCTAGATGGGACCATAGATGCAGAGCTAAAGTGAAGGGTGTAGAAAGGGCCTAGATAGGATCATAGAGATGACATAGTGAGGGCCTAGAGGGCTTGCTTGAAGGCCATAGAATGGTCCATAGTGAGGCCTAGAGAGGCCTAGAGAAGACAATGGTTACGCCATATTGAGGGCCTTTAGAGGGACTAGATAGGACCATAGAGAAAACCATAGTGAGGGCCTATAGAGAACCGCTAGAGGTCCTAGATAGGTCGTATAGAGGACCATTAAGACAGCTATAGTGAGGGCCTAGAGAGGGATTAGTGAGGGCCTAGAGAGGTCCTATAGAGGACCATAGCAATGGCCACAGTGACCGCCTAGAAAGAGCATAAGAGAAAAAAGAAAAAATGATAGAGAGGGCATGAGGGAGCCTAGATAGCACCATTGAGACTGGAATAGTGGGAGCCTAGAGAGGGCCATGAGAGGGCCTAGAGAATTCCTATAGAGAACCACAGAGACAGCTAAAGAGAGGGACTAGAGAGAGAATAGAGAGTGCCTGGAGAGGTCCTTTAGAGGACCATAGAAACCTCCAAAGTTAGAGCCTAGAGTTGGCATAGAGAGGACAAAAGAGATGACAATAAAGAGGGCATTGAGGGACTCTAGATCGCACCATAGAGCCTGCCTTACTGAGGGCTTAGAGAGGCCTGGAGAGAACCATAAAGACTGCAAGAGTGAGGGCATATAGAGGACCTAGATGGGATGATAGAGTCATTCATAGTGTTGGCCTAGAGAGGGCCATGATGGGACCATAGAGACTGCCATAGTGAGGGCTTAGAGAGGGCCTAGATGTGTTCATTGAGATGGCCATAGTGAGAAACAAGGGAGGGCCTAGATGGGACCATAGAGATGGCCATAATGAGTGCCTAGAGTTGACCTAGAATATTCCAAGGAAACTGTTGTAGTGAGGGCCTAGAGGGTGCCTAGATAGGACCATAGATATGGCCAAAGTGAGGGCCTAGATAGGGCTGAGATGGAACCATACAGAAAGCCATAGTGAGGGCTTAGAGAGGCCTACAGGGCACTATAGAGATGGCCATAGTGAGGGACTAGAGAGGGCCTAGAGAAGACCATAGAGACGGTCATAGTGAGGGCCTAGTGGTTGCCTAGAGAGGACCATAGAAGCGGCCATAGTGATGGCCTAGAGAGGTCCTAGATGTGACCATTGAGATGGCTATAGTGAGTACCTAGAGAGGGCCTTGAGAAGACCATGGAGACAGGCATAGTGAGTTCCTAGAGCTGGCCCAGAAAGGACCATAGAGACGACCATAGTGAGGGCCTAGAGAAGGCCTAGAGAGGTCCTAGAAAGGACCATAAAGACGGTGATAGTGAGGGCCTAGATGGGACCATAGATACAGTCATTTTGAGGTCTTAGAGAGGGCCGCGATTGGACTATAGAGACTGCCATATTGAGGGCCTAGAGAGGGCCTAAGAGAGGACCATAGTCATTGTAATAATTAGTGCCTAGAGGGTGCCTAGAGAGGACTATAGATATGGCCAGAGTGATGGCTTATAGAGGGCCTAGATGTGACCATTGAGTTGTCCATAATGAGGGCCTAGAGAGGCCGAGATGGGAGCATAGAGATGACCATAGTGAGGGCCTAGAGAGGGCCTAATTGGGACCATAGAGAAGGCCATAGTGAGGGCCTAGAGAGGACCGTAGAGATGGTCATAGTGAGAGCCTAGACCTTGCCTAGATGGGACCATAGAGACAGCCATAGTGAGGGCCTAGAGAAGGCCTATATGTGACTTTGAGACGGGCATAGTGAGGGCCTAGAGAGAGTCTAGAAAGGACCATAGAGACGGAAATTGTGAGGGCATAGAGAGGGCCTATAGAGGACCATAGAAATGACCATAGTGACTGCCTAGAGAGGGCCTTGAGAGAGCATAGAGAGGTCCTACAGAGGACAATATAGACAGTCATAGAAGGGCCTAGAGAGGTCGAAGTGAGAGGCTAGAGAGTCCTATATAGGACCATAGAGACAGCCATAGTGAGGGCCAAGACAGGGCATAGGGAGCACCATAGAGACAACCACATGAGGGACAAGAGGGAGCCTAGAAAGCACCATAGTGACATCCATAGTGAGGGCCAAGAGTGGACCTAGAAAGGACCATAAAGATGGCCATAGAGAGGGCATAGAGAAGGCCTAGATGTGACCACTGAGATGGGCATAGTGAGGGCTTTATAGAGAACCTAGAAAGGACCATAGAAATGGCCATTATGAGGGCATAAAGAGCACCTAGAGAGGATCAAAGAGACGTCAATAGTTTGGCCCTAGAAAGGCCTAAAGAGGACCACATAGATGGCCATAGTGAGGGTCTAGAAGGTGCCTAGAGAAGATCATTGAGACCACCATAGTGAGGGCCTCGAGAGGACCTAGAGAAGACCATGAGATGGCCATAGTGTTCTCCTAGAGAGGCCCAGAGAGGACCATAGAGTTTGCCATAGTGAGGTCATATAGAGGGCCTAGAGAGGGCCTAGATTGGTCTTAGAGAGGATCATAGAGACAGTCACAGTGAGGGCCTAGAGAGGTCCTATAGAGAACAATAGAGACGGCCATAATGAGGGCCCCAAGGGCATAGAGGACCATAGAGATGACCATAGAGATGGCTTAGAAGGAGCGTAGAGACCACCATGGAGACGGCCATAGTGAGGGCATAGGGAGAGCCTAGATGGGACCATAGAGACGGTCATAGTGAGGGCCTTCAGTGGACCGTGATGGGACCATAGAGACTGCCATAATGAGGGCCTAGAGAGGGCCAGAGAGGAGGATAGAGATGGTAATAGTTAGGGCCTAGAGGGTGAATAGATAGGACCATAGATACGGTCATAATGAGGGACTAGATAGGGCCTGGATGTGACCATTTAGAAGGCCATAATGTAGACTTAGAGAGGGCCTAGATGAGACCAACGACACGGCTTTAGTAATGGCCTAAAGAGGATCTAGATGGGACCCTAGAAAACGGCCATAGTGAGGGGCCTAGAGAGGGCCTAGAGAGGACCACAGAGACAGGCATAGTGAGGGCCTAGAGATGGCCTATAGAGGATCATAGAGATGGCAATATTGAGGGTCTAGAGAAGGGCTTTAGAGGGCCTAGATAGGTCCTAGTAATGACCATAGAGACGGCCATAGTGAGGGCCTACAAAGGACATAGATAGGACCATAGAGACGACCATAGAGAGGGCCTAGAGGGGGCCTACAGAGCATCATTGAGACGGCGATAAGGGAGGAATTGAGAGGGCATTGAGAGGACCAAAAATACGTCCATAGTGAGGTCATAGAGAGAGCCTAGATGGGACCATATAGATGGCCATAGTGAGGGCCTAGAAGGGCCTAGTTGGGACCGTAGATTCGGCCATATGAGGGACAAAAGTGTGCCTAGATGTGAACATTGAGATGCCCATAGTGAGGGCCTAGAGAAGGCCAAGAGTAGACTATGGAGAAGGCCATAGTGAGTTCCTAGAGAGGGTCTAGATAGGAAAATAGAGACGAACATAGTGAAGGCCTAGAGAGGGCCTAGAGAGGTCTTAGAGGGGACCAAAGAGACAACCAAAGTGAGGGCCTAGAGAGGGCATAGAGAGGGCCTAGAGAGGTTCTATAGAGGACCATAGAGACAGGCATATTGAGGGCCAAGAGAGGGCATAGATAGGACCATAGAGACAAACATAGAGAGGGCCTAGAGGTGCCTAGAGAGAACCATAGAGACAGCCATAGTGAGGGCCTAGAGAGGTCCTAGAGAGGACCATAAAGACGGAAATAGTGAGGGCATAGAGTGGGCCTAGATTGGACCATATAGATGGTCATAATGAGGCCTAGAGAGGGCCTCAAGAAGACCATATAGACGGATGTAGTGAGGGCTAAGAGAGGGCATAGACAGGACCATAGAGAATACCTAAGTGAGTGCATATAGGAGGGCCTAGAGAGGTCCTAGAGAGGACCCTAGAGACAGCCACAGTGAGGGCCTAGAGAAGGCGTAGAGAGAGCCTAGAGTGGTCCTATAGAGGACAATATAGATGGCCATAGTTTCGGCCTTCAGGGGGCATAGAGAGGACCATAGAGATGACCATAGAGAGGCCTAGAAGGTGCCTAGAGAGCACCATAAAAACAGCCCTAGTGAGGACCTAGAGAGGGCCTATAGAGGACCATAAATATGGCCATAGTGAGGGCATAGACAGGGCCTAGATGGGACCATATAGACGGCCATAGTGAGAGCATAAAAGGGCATAGATGGGATCATAGAGACTGTCATAGTGAGTTCCTAGTGGTGCCTAGAGAGGACCATATATATGGCAATAGTGAGGGCCTAGAGAGGGCATAGAGAACATCATTGAGACTGCCATAGTTAGGGCCTCGTGATAGCCTAGATGGACCATTGAGACAGGCATAGAGAGTGCCTAAAGAGGCCTAGAAAGACGATAAAAACGGTGATATTGAGGGTCTAGAGGGTGCGTACGGAGGACATAGATACAGCCATAGCGAGGGCCTCGAGAGGGCCTCGAGTAGACCATAGAAACAGCCTTAGTGAGTGCATAGGGAGGGCCTAGAAAGGACCATATAGACGACCATAGTGAGGGCCTAGAGTGGGCCTAGAGGGGACCATAGAGACAACCATAGGTAGGGCAAGAGGGAGCCTAGAGAGCACCAAACAGACAGCCATAGTGAGGTCCTAGAGAGGGCCTAGAGCGAATAAAAAAGATGGCCATAGTGAGGGCATAGAGAGGGCCTAGATGGGACCATAGAGACGGCAATAGTGACGCCCTTGGAAGGCCTAGATGGGACCATAGAGACTGCAATAATGAGGGCCTAGAGAGGGCCTAGAGTGTACGATAGAGACATAATAGTTAGGCCTACAGGGTGCTTAGAGAGCACCATAGATACAGCCATAGTGAGGGCCTGGAAGGGGACTAGATGGGACTATATGAACTGCCATAATGAGGGCCTAGAGAAGACCATAGAGATGGCCATTGTGAGTGCCTAGAGACGGCCTGGAAATACCTTAGAGACTATCATAGTGAGGTAGTAGATGGTGCCTAAAGAGGACCATAGATATGGCTAAGTGAGGGCCTAGATTGGGCCTAGTTGGGACCATAGAGACAGCCATGGTAAGGCCCTAGAAGGTCCAAGAGAGAACAATAGAGATGGCCATAGTGAGGGCCTAGGGGTGCCTAGAGAAGACCATTGAGACCGCTATAGTTAGGCCTATAGAGGGACTAGATAGGACCATAGAGGTGAAATACTGAGGGCCTAGATATGTACTAGAGAGTACAAGAGAGACATGCATAATCAGGGTCAAAAGGGGTCCTAGAGAGCACCATAGAGCTGGTCATAGTGAAGGACTATATGGGTCCTAGAGAGGACCTGGAGAGGACCATAGAGATGGCCATAGTGTGGCCCTAGAGGGTACCATGAGAGAGGAGGAGGGTACCATTGAGACCACCATAGAGAGGGCCTAGAGAGGGCCTTGATCAGACCATAGATACTGCCATATTGAGGGCCTAGAGAGGGCTTAGAGAGGACTATAGAGACAGTCATAGTGAGGGTCTAGAGAGGGCCTAAAGAGGACCATAAGGATGAACATAGAGGGGCCTAGACAGGACCATATAGACACCCCTAGTGAGGGTCTATGGACGGCATAGAGAGGACCATAGAGATGGCAATAGAGAGGACCTATATAGGGCCTAGAGAGGGCCTAGTGAGGTCATACAGAGGACCATAGAGACAGCCATTGTGAGTGCCTAGGTAGGGCCTAGAAAGAACCATAGAGACGGCCATAGTTAGGGACTAGAGAGGACCAAGAGAAGACCACAGAGACGGCCATAGTGCAGGAATAGAGAGGGCCCCAATGGGACCATAGAGACTGCCATAGTGAGGGCCTAGAATTTGCCTAGATGGGACCATAGAGACGGCCATAGTGAGGGCCTAGAGGGGCCTAGATAAGACGATCGAGATGGCCATAGTGAGGGTCTAGAGAGGGCCTAGACAGGACCAGAGAGATGGTCATAGTGATAGCCCAGTGGGTGCCTAGAGAGAGCCTAGATAGGTCCGAGAGAGGACCTTAGAGACAGCCATAGTGAGGTTCTAGTGACGGCCTAGAGAGGACCATAGAAATGGCCATATTGAGGGTATAAAGAGGACCTAGAGAGGGCCTAGAGAGGGCCTAGATAGGGCCTAGAGAGGTCCTATATAGGATCAAAAAGATGGCCATAGTGAGGTCATAGAGAGAGCCTAGATGGAAGCATATATATGGCTATAGTGGGGGCCTAGAAGGGCCTAGTTGGGACCATATAGATAGTCATAGTGATGGCCTAGAGAAGGCCTATAGAGGACGATAGAGACGGTAATAGTGAGAACCTAGAAGGTTTCTAGAGAGGACCATAGATACAGCCATAGTGAGGGCCTAGAGAGGGCCTATATGTGACCATTGAGATGGCCATTGTAAGAGCCTAGAGAAGGCCTAGAGAAGACCATGGAGATGGCCATAGTGAGGGCCTAGAGAGGGCCTAGTTAGGACCATAAAGATGACCACAGTGAGGGCCTAGAGAGAGTCTAGACAGGTCCTACAGAGGACCATATAGACAATCATAGTGAGGGCCTAGTGAGAGCATAGAGAGGGCCTAGAGAAGTCCTATAGAGGCCATAGTGATGGCCTTAGTGAGTGAATTGAGAGTGCCTAGAAAGGACCATAGAGACGATAATACAATGGGCCTAGAGGGGGCCTAGAAAAGACCATAGACACGACCATAGTGAGGGCATAGAGAGGGCCTAGGTGGTATCATAGGAATGGCCATATTGAGACCCTAGAAGGGCCTAGATGGGACCATAGAGACAGCCATATTGAGGGCCTTGATAGGGCCAAGATGGGACCATAGAGATGGCCATAGTGAGGGCCTAGAAAGGACCATCGAGATGGCCATAGTGATGATCTAGACAGCTCCTAGAGAGGACCATAGAGACCATCATAGTGAGTTCCTAGTTGTTGCCTAGAGAGAGCCTAGAGAGGTCCAGGAGAGGACTATAGAGACAACCATAGTGAGAGCCTAGTGACAGCATAGAGAGGACCATAAATACAGCTGTGTTGAGAGCCTAGAAAGGGAGTAGTGAGGTCCTATAGAGGACCAAAAAATTCGGCCATAGTGAGATCATAGAGATCGTTTAGATGGGAAAAAGAGACGACCATAGTGAGGGCCTAGAGAGTGCCTAGAGAGGGCATAGAGAAGACTATAGAGACAGACACAGTCAGGGACCAGAGAGGGCATAGAGAGGACAAAAGAGATGATTATAGAGAGGGCAGATAGGGAGCCTAGAAAGCTCCATCGAGACGGCCATAGTGAGTGCCTAGAGATGGCCTAGAGAGGACCATAAAGACCGTCATAGTGAGGGCATAGAGAGGACCTAGATGGAACCATAGGAGGTTATTGTGAGGGCCTAGTGAGGGCCCCAATGGAACCTTAGAGACTGCCATAGTGAGGGCCTAGAGGATGCCTAGATGGGACCATAGTGATGGCTCTATTGGGAGCCTAGAGAGGGCCTAGATAGGACCATAGAGATGGTCATAGTGAGGGCCTAGATGGGACTATAGAGATGGCCATAGTGAAGGACCTAGAGAGGGCCTAGAGAAGACCATCACAACTGCCATAGTGAGGGTCTAGAGAGGGCCTAGAGAGGACCATAGAGACAGTCATAATGAGGGCCCAGTTTTTGGCTAGAGAGAGCCTAGAGGGGTCCTAGAGAGGACCGTAGAGACAGCCATACTGAAGGCCCAGAGACTGCCTAGAGAGGACTAGAGAAACGGCAATATAGAAGGCCTAGAGAGGTCCTAGAGAGGGCCTAGAGAGGTGCTGGAGAGGACCAAAAAGATGGCCATAGTGAGGTCATAGTGAGAGCCTAGATGGGACCATATAGATGGCCATAGTGATGGCCTAGAAGGGCCTAGTTGGAACCATATAGACAGTCATAGTGAGGACCTCTACAGGGCCTATAAAGGACCATAGAGACTGTAATAGTGAAGGCCTAGAATGTGCCTAGAGAGGACCATAGATATGACCATAGTGAGCCCCTAGAGAGGGCCTAGATGTGACCATTGAGACGGCCATAGTAAGGGCCTAGGAGGGCCTAGAGAAGACCATGGAGTCGGCCATGGTTAGGGCCTAGAGAGGGCCTAGAGAGGACCATAGAGAGGGTAATAGTGAGGGACTAGTGGGTGCCTATAGAGGACCATATATATGGTGATAGTGAGGGCATAGAGAGGGCCAAGATATGACCATTGTATTGTCCATAGTGAGGGCCTACAGACGGTCTATATAGGACCATAGAGACTAACAAAGTGAAGGCCTAGAGCGGCCCAGATAGGACCATAGAGATGGCCATAGTGAGGGCCTAGAGAGGTCCTAGAAAGGACCATGGAGACGGTCATTGTGAGGACTTAGAGAGGTCATAGATAGGACCTTAGAGACGTCACAGTGAGTGCCTAGAAATGGCCTAAAGAGTACCATAAAGATGGCTATAGTGACGGCATAGAGAAGGCCTAGATGGGACCCTAGAGAGGGTCATAGTGAGGGTCTAGAGAGGGCCACGATGGGACCATAGAGACTGCCATAGTGTTGGCCTAGAGAGGGCGTAGAGAGGATAAAAGAGATGAAAATATAGAGGGGATAGAGATATCCTAGATAGCAGCATATAGACGGCCATAGTGAGTGCCTAGAGATAGCCTAGAGAGGACCATAAAGACGGCCTTATTGAGGGCATATAGAGGACCTAGATGGGACCATAGAGACGGTAAAAGTTAGGGACTAGAGGGTGCCTAGATGGGACCAAGATACAGACATAGAGATTGCCTAGAAGGCTCTAGATATGACCACTGAGATGGCCGTACGGAGGCCCTAGAGGGGGCCTAGAGAGAGCCTAGAGTGTTCCAAGGGAAGAACGCAGACAGCCATAGTGAGGACCTAGATAGGGCTTGAGAGAGCCTAGAGTGGCCCTAGAGAGGGCCATAGAGACAGCCATATTGGCGGCTAAGAGAGGGCATAGATAGGACAAAAAACACGACTATAGTGAGGACATACAGGGATCCTAGATAGCACCATAGAGTCGGCCATAGTGAGAGCTTAGAGATGGCCTAGAGAGTACAATAAAGATGGCCATAGTGAGGGCATAGAAAGGACATACATGGGCCATAGAGATGGTAATAGTGAGGCCATAGAAGGGCCTAGTTGGGACCATATAGAGGGTCATAGTGAATGCCTAGAATGGGCTGAGATGGGATCATAGAGACGTCCATAGTGAGGGCCTAAAGAGGTCCTATAGAGGACCATAGAGATGGTAATACTGAGGGCCTAGAAGGTGTCTAGACAGGACCATAGATACGCCCATAGTGAGGGCCTATATAGGGCCTAGATGGGAAAATAGAGACGGACATAGTGAGGACCTAGAGAGGACATAGAGATGACCATCGAGATGGCCATAGTGAGGGTCTGGAGAGAGCCTAGAGAGGACCATAATGACAGTCGTAGTGAGGGCCTTGTGGGTACTAGAGAGAGCCTAGAGGGGTCCAGGAGAGGGACCATAGAGACAGCCACAGTGAGAGCCTAGAGCAGAAAGAGAGGACCATAATGATGCCCATATTGAGAGCCTACAGAGGTCCTATAGAGGACCAAAAAATGGCCATAGTGAGGTCATAGGAAGGGACTAGGTGGGACCATAGAGACGGCCATAGTGAGAGCCTAGAGATTGCCTAGAGAGGACCAAAAAGTGGCCATAGTGAGGGCATAGAGAAGACCTAGGTAGGACCATAGAGACAGTCATAGTGAGGGCCTAGAAAGGGCAGTGATGGGACTATAGAGACAGCCATAGTGAGGGCCTAGAAAGGACAATAGAGATGGTCATAGTTAGGGCCTAGAGGGTGCCTAGAGAGGACCATAAATACAGCCAGAGAAGGCCTAGAGAGGGCCTAGATGTGACCATAGAGACAAGCCATAGTGAGTGCCTAGGGAGGGCCTTGAAAGGCCATAGATACAGCCATAGTGAGGGCCTGAGAGGCCTAGAGGCCTAGAGAGGCCTAGAGAGATCCTACATTGGTCCAAGAGAAGACCATAGAGACAGACATAGTGAGGGCCTAGAGATGGCCTAGAGAGGACCATAGAGAAGAAAACAGTAAGGGCCTAAGAGAGGGCCTAGAGATAGCCTAGAGTGGACCATAAAGAAGACCATAGTGAGGGCCTAGATAGGGCTTAGACAGAACAAAATTGACGAAGATAGAGAGGGCATAGAGGGAGTCTAGATAGCACCATAGAGACGGCCATAGTGAGTGCCTAGAAATGGCCTAGATAGGACCATGAAGACTGCCATAGTGAACGCATAGAGAGGACTTAGATGGGACCATAGATACGGCCATAGAGAAGGCCTAGAGTGGACCTAGATGGGACCACTGAGATGGCCATAGGGAGGACCTAGAGAGAGCCAAGATCGGACCATAAAACGGCCATAGTGAGTGCCTAGAGAGGTCCCAGAAAAGACCATAGAGACAGCCATAGAGAGGGTCTAGAGATGGCCTAGAGAGGACCATAGAGATGGGCATATTGAGGGCCTAGAAAGCGCCTGGAGAAGGCCTAGAGAGGTCCTATAGAGGACCATAGAGACAGCCATAGTGAGGGCCTAGAGAGGGCCTAGATGTGACCATTGAGATGGACATAGTGAGGACCTAGAGAGAGTCTAAATGGGACCATCAGATGGTCATAGTGAGGGCCTAGATAGGACCATAGAGATGGCCATAGTGAGGGCCTAGAGAGGTCCTGGATGTGACCATTGAGATGGCTATTGTGAGTACTTAGAGAGGCCCTAGATAGGACTATAGTGATGGCCATATTGAGGTCTTAGAGACAGCCTAAATGAGACCATAGTGATGGCCATAGTGAGGGCCTATGAGGGCCTAGAGAACACCATTGAGATAGCAATAGTGAGGATCTAGATAGGGCCTAGAGAGGACCATAAAGGCGGTCATAGTGAGGGCCTAGTGGGTCCCTAAAGAGAGCCTAGAGAAGCCATGTAGAGGACCTTAGAGACAGCCATAATGAGAGCCTAGAGACCGCCTAAAGAGGACCATAAAGACGTCCATATTGAGACCGTAGAGAGGGCCTATATAGGGCATAGAAAGGTCCTATGAGGACCAAAAAGATGACGTAAGTGAGGTCATATAGAGGGCCTAGGTGGAACCATAGGGAAATCATTTGAGGGCCAAGAGAGGGCATACAGAGGACAAAAGCCACGACAATATTGAGGGCAGAGAGGGAACCTAGATAGCACCATAGAGACGACCATAGTGAGGGCCTAGAGAGTGCCATGATGGGACCATATAGATGGCCATAGTGAGGGCCTAGAAGGGCCTAGTTGGGACCATAAAATGGTCATAGTGAGTGCCTAGATAGGGCGAGATGTGGACCATAGATACGGCCATAGTAATGGCCTAGAGAGGGCCTAGTTAACACCATGGTAATGACCATTGTGAGTGCCTAGAGATGGCCTAGAGAGGACCACAAAAACGGCCATAGTGAGGGTATAGAGAGGACCTAGATATGACTATAGAAGGTCATTGTGAGGGCCTAAAGAGGGCCGTTATGGGACCATAGAGACTTCCATATTTGGGCCTAGAGAGGGCCTTGAAATAGACACAGTCATAGTGAGTGCCTAGGGTGAGCCGTGATGGGACAATAGAGACTGCCATAGTGATGGCCTATGGAGGGCCTAGATGGGACCATAGAGATGGCCATCATGAGGGCCTAGAGAGGGCCTATATTGGATCATAGAGACCGTCATAATGAGGGCCTATAGACGGCCTCAGTGGAACTATATAGATGGCCATAGTTAGGCCCTAGAGAAGACCATTGAGATGGCCATAGTGTGGGTCTAGAGAGGGCCTAGAGAGGACATTAGAGACGGTCATAATGAGGGCCAGTGGGTGCCTAGAGAGAGCCTAGAGAGGTCATAGAGAGGACCTTAGAGACAGCCATAGTGAGGGTCTAGTGACGGCCTTGAGAGGACCATAGAGACGGCCATACTGAGGGGCTGGAGAGGGCCTAGAGCGGATCAAAAAGACGAACATAGTGAGGTCATTGAGAGAGTCTAGATTGGACCATATAGACAGCCATAGTGATGGACTAGAAGGGCCTAGTTGGAACCATATAGACGGTCATAGTGAGGGCCTAGAGAGGGCCTAGACATGACCATAGAGTCTGTAATAGTGAGGGCCTAGAGAGGGCCTAGAGACGACCATAAGAGTCAGCCACATTGAGGGCCTAGAGAGGGCTAGAGAAGGCCTAGAGAGGACCATAGAGATGGGCTAGATTTGGCCTAGAGGATGAATACAAGGACCATAGTGATGCCCATGCTCTTGGCCTAGGGAGGGCCTAGAGAGGACAATAGAGAAGGCCATAGTGAATGCCTAGAGAAGGCCTTGAGAGAACCATAGAGACTGCCATAGTGAGGGCCTAGTGAGGTTCTAGATTGGAAAATTTGTTATGGCAATGGTGACGGCCTAGAGATTCCCTAGATGGGATCATAAAAATGGACATAGTGAGGGCCTAGAGTGGGGCTAGATGATATGAAAGATACAGCCATAATGAGAGCCTAGATAAGGCCTAGAAAGGACCATAGAAATGGCCATACTGAGATCCTAGGGAGGGTCTAGAGAGGACAATAGATATGACCACAGTGAGGGCCTAGAGACGGCCTAGAGAGAATGATAGAGATGGCAAGATTGAGGGCCTAGAAAGGACAATATAGACTGCAATAGTGAAGGCCTTGAGAGGTCCAAGAGAGGACCATAGAGACGGCCATAGAGAGGGATAGAGAGGGCCTAGAGAGAACCATAGAGTTGACCATAGAGAGTGTCTAGAGAGGGCCTAGATAGTGCGTAGAGGAGGACCATAGAGACGGCCACAGTGAGGGCCTAGAGTGCACCTAGAGTGGACCATAGAGAAACCACAGTGAGAGCCTAGAGTGCGACTAGAAAGGACCATAGAACCAGCCATAGTGAGGGCCTAGATAGGGCCTAGAGAGGACCATAGAAATGGTCATAATCAGGGCCTAGAGAGAGCCTAGAGAGGACCAGAGAGATGGACATAGTGAAGGGCCCTAGAAAGGGCTGGTGTGGACCATAGAGATGGCCATAATGAGGGCCTACAGGGGCCTAGAGTGGACCATAGAGATGGCCTAGACGTGAACTAGACAGGGTCTAAGAGTACCAAAGAGATGACCATCCTGTGGGACTATAGATGGCCTAGAGAGGACCAATGAGATGGCCATAGTGAAGGCCTAGAGAGGGCCTAGAGAGGACCAAAAAGACTGATTTAGTGTTGGCCTAGAGGTGCCCTAGAGAAGACCATAGAAACGGCCATAGGTCTTAGAAAGGGCCTAGAGTAGACCATAGATATGGCTATAGTGATGGCCTAGAGAGGAACTACAGAGAACCATAGAGATGGCCATACTGAGGCCAAATAGGGTACATAGAAAAGACAATAGAGACTGCCATAGTGAGGGCCTCGACAGGGTCTAGATGGGACCAGAGAAACAGCTATAATGAGTGCATAGATATGGCCTAGAGAGGATCATAGAGACGGCCATAGTCAGGGACTACAGAGGAATTACAGAGGACCACAGAGACAGCCTAGGGGTAGCCTTGGTAGCCTAGTGGTAGCCTAGTGGTAGCCTTGGCTCATCCTAGAGAGCACCATAGACGTCATAATGAGGGCCTAGAGAGGGACAAGAGAAGACCATAGATATGGCCATAGTGAGGGCCTATATAGAGGCTAGTGAGAACCATAGAGACATTCATACTGAGGGCCTAGATGGGCCCTAGAGAGGACCATAGAGACAGCCATATTGAGAGCTAGAATAGGCCAAGAGAGGAGCATAGAAATGGCAATGGAGAGGACCTAGGGAAGTCCTAATGAGGTCCATAGAGACGGCCATAGTGAGAGCCTAGAGAGGACCAAGATGGGACCATAGTAATGGCCAAATGAGTGCCTAGATAGGGCCAGAGAGGACCATAGAGATGTCTATAGTAAGTGCCAAGAAAAGGCCTAGAGAGGACCATAGAGAAGGCCTAGAGGTGACTTATAGTGGGCCTACAGAGGACTATAGAGATGACCATACTGTGGTCCTAGAGATGGCCTAGAGTGGACCAGAGTGATGGCCATAGTTAAGGCCTAGAGAGTGCCTAGAGAGGACATAGAGACTGTCTGTGTGAAAGACTAGATGTGCCTTAGTGAGGGCCACAGAGACTGCCATAGTGAGGGCCTAGAGAGGGCCTAGAGAGGACCATAGAGATGGCATAGTGAGGTTCTAGAGAGGGACTGCAGAGAACCATAGAGATTGCCATACTGAGGCCCAGAGTGTGCCTAGAGAGGACAATAGAGACAGCATAATGAGGGTTTAGAGAGGGCCTAGATGGGACCATAGAGACAGCCACAGTGAGGGCCTAGATAAGGCCTAAATAGCACCATAGAGACAGCCATTTTGAGGGCCTAGAGAGGGCCTAGAGAGGACCATAAATTACAGCCATAGTGAGGGCCTAGATAGGGCCTAAAGAGATCTTAGAAAAGACCATAGAGATATCAATAATGAGGGCATCGAAAGGGCCTAGAGGACCATAGAGGATGCCATACTGAGGCCTAGAGGGGGCCTTAGACACCTTAGAAACAGCCATAGTGAGTGCCTATTGAGGGCTAGCTAAGAGAGGACTATACATATGGCCTAGAATTGGCTTAGAGGTAGTAGAAAGCACCAAAGGTACGGCCAAAGTTTGGGACTAGAGAGGGCATAGAAAGGACAATAGAAATGGCCATAATTAGGGCCGAGAGAAGGCCTAGAGAAGACCATAGAGGACACCCTTAGTGAGTGCCTATAAAGGGCCCTGACAGGACAAGAGAGATGGCCATAGTGAGGGCCTAGGGAGGACCCTGAGAGGACCATAGAGATGTCCATAGTGAGAGTCTAAGGAGGGCATAGAGAGGACCATAGAGATTGACATAATTAGGGCCTAGAGAGGGCCTAGAGAAGACCATAGAGACCTCAACAGTGTGGGCCTAGAAAGGGCCTAGACAGGACCATAGAGAAAGCCATATTGAGGGTGTAGAGAGGGCCTACAGTGGACCATAGAGACAGCCATAGTGAGGGCTGAAGAGTGCATTGAGAGGATCACAGAGATGGACATATGAAGGTCTATAGGGTCCCTAGAGAAGACCATAGAGATGACCATACTGAGGGCCTAGATAGGGCCTAGAGGGTCCCTAGAGAAGACCATAGAGACGTCCATAGTGAGGGCCTCAAAATGGCCTAAGGACCATAGATAATGCCATACTGAGGGCCTAGAGGGGACCTACAGAGGACGATAGAGACAGCCATAGTGAGGGACTACAGAAGGCATAGAAGGGACCATAGGGACAGTCATAGTGAGGTCCTAGAGAGGTCCTAGATGGGACCATAGTGATGGCCAAAATGAGGCCTAGAGAGTGCCTAGAGAGTACAATAGAGACAGCCATAGTGAGAGCCTAGAGACGGGTGGGAAAGGACTATAGAGACAGCCATATTGAGGGCCTAGAGAGGGCCTAGTTAGAACCATAGTGACGGCCAAAATGAGGGCCTAGACATGACAATAGAGATGGCCATAATGAGGGCCTAGAGAGAGCCTTGAAGGGAACTTAGATACAACCTAGAGGTGTTCTAGAGAAATCCTCGGGAGGACAATAGAGACAGACATAGTGGGGGCTTAGAGAGGGGCTAGAGAGGCCCATAGAGACAGCTTAGAGTTGGCCTAGAGAGTGTCTAGAGTGGACCATACAAACGGTCATTGTGAGTGCCTAGAGAGGGACTATATGCGACCATAGAGATGGCCATAGTGAGTGCCTAGAGTGAGCCTACAGAGAACCATATACACGCCCATAGTGAGGGCCTAGAGAGGGCATAGATAGGACCATAGAGACAGCCAAGGTGAGTGCCTATAGATGGCCTAGAGAGGACCATAGATATGGCCCAGAAGAGGCCTAAGGGGTCCGATAGAGGACCATAGAGACAACCATTCTGTGGACCTAGAAATGACCTAGAGACGACCATAGGGACGTCCATAGTGGAGGCCTAGAGACTTCCTAGAGAGGACAATAAAGAATGTATAAGTGAGGGCTATAGGGCCCTAGAGAGGTCCATAGAGACGGCCGTAGTGAGTGCCTAGAGAGGGCCTAGATGACCTAGAGATGCCAGAGTGAAGCCTAGAGAGGGATACAGAGAACCATAGCGATGGCCATAGTGAAGCACTAGAGAGTGCCTAGAGAAGACAATAGAGACTGCAATAGTGCGGGCCTAGAGACGACCTAGATGGGACCATAGATACAGCCATTGTTAGTGCATTGAGATGGCACAGATGAAACCATAGTGATGGTCAAAGTGAGGGTAAAGCCTAGAGGGGATCATAGAGACAGCCTAGATGTGGCCTACAGAGGGTCTAGAGAGTGCCCTAGAAATGGCCATAATGAGGTCCTAGAGAGGCACGAGATGGGGCCATAGAGTCGCCCATATTGACATCCTAGGGGGACCATATAGACGCCCATAGTGAGGGCCTAGAGAGAGCATATAGAGGACCATAGAGATGGCCATAGTGAAGGCCTAGAGAGGCCAGAGAGGACCTAGACACGGCCATAGTGAGTGCCTAGAGATGGCCTAGATAGGACAATAGAGATGAGCTAGATGTGGCATAGAGTGGGCCTAAAGAGGACCATAGAGAAGACCATATTGAAGGTCTAGAGAGGACCATAGAGACAGCCTAGAAGTGGCATAGAGGGGGCCTAAAGAAGACCATAGATACAACCATACTGTGGGCCTAGAGATGGCGTAGAGAGTACAATAGAGATGGCCATAGTGAAGGCCTAGAGAGGACCATAAGACTTTCTTAATGAGGGCTTAGAATGTCCCTAGAGAAGATCACAGAGACTGCCATACTGAGGCCTAGATAGGTCTAGACAAGACCATAGAAAGATCTAGAGAGGAACATAAAGACTGTATTATTGAGGGCCTAGTGAGGACCTATAGAGGACCATATAGACTATATAAGTGAGGGCCTAGAGTGGCCGAGAGATGACCATAGAGATGTCCATAGTGAGGGTCTAGAGTGGAACTACCGAGAACCATAGAGACGGCCTTAGTGAGGGCCTAGTAGGGCCAAGAGAGAACCATAGAGTATGCCATAGTGAGGGCCTAATGTGGGCTTAAAGAGTAACATAATGATGACCATACTGAGGGCATAATGGGTGCCTAGAGAGCATCATAGAGACTGACATACTGAGGGCCTAGAGAGGTCCTAGATTGAACCATAGAGACAGTCAGAGTCAGTGTCTAGAGAGGGCCTAGATTGGACAATATAGACGGCCATAGTGAGGACATATACAGGGTCTAGAGAGGACAATAGAGTCAGCCATAGTGAGCACCTAGAGGGTGTCTAGATAGAACCAAAGAGATGGCCAGAATGAGGGCCTGATGAGTGCCTAGATGGGGCCATAGAGATCAGATACTGTGATTGCCTAGAGAGGGGCTAGATAGGACCATAGAGATGGTCATAGTGGGGAGGCACCTAGAGGAGGGCCAAACAGAGAGGACCATAGATATGGCCATAGTTAAGGCCTAGAGAGGACCTAAAGGGGACCATAGAGATTGCCATAGTGAGGGCCTAGAGGCTGCCTAGACAGGACCACAGAGCTGTCAGAGTGAGGGCCAAGACAGGACCTAGATTGCACCATAGAGACAGCCATAGTGAGAGCCTAGAAAAGGCCTAGAAGGGACATTAATGACGGCCAAAATGAGGACCTAGATCGAGCCTAGAGAGGACCATAGGGACAGCCATAGTGAGGGCCTAGAGAGGGCCTAGAGAGGACCATAGAAACCGACTAGAGGTGGCCTAGAGATGGCCTAGAGAGGACCACAGATACAGCCATACTGAGTTACTAGAGAGGGCCAAGATTGAAACATAGAGATGGCCATAGTGAGGGCCTACACAGGGCCTAAATGAGACCATCTAGACAGCCAAATAAGGGCCTAGAGGTTGCATAGAGAGGACCATAGAGACAGCCATAGTGAAGGCCTAGAGAGGGCCTAGATAGTATTATAGAGACGGACATAGAGGTGCCTAGAGAAGGCCTAGAAGACCATAGAGATGGCAAAGAAGTGGCCTAGAATGGCCTAGAGAGGACTATAGATATGGCCATAGTGAAGGCCTAGAGAGGGCCTAGAGAGGAACATAGACACTGTCTTAGTGAGGGACTAGAGGGCCTATAGAGAGGACCATAGAGACAGCAATTGTGAGGACTTAGTTAGGTCCTAGAGAGGACCATAGTGACGGCTCTAGTGAGGGCCTAGAAAGGAACTACAGAGAAACCATAGAGACTGTCATAGTGAGGGCCTAGAGGGTGCTTAGGAAGGACAAATGATACTGCCATAATGAGGGTCTAGAGAGGGTCTATATGGGACCAGAGAGACGGTCATAGTGAGTGCCTAGAGATGACTAGGTGAGTACCATAGATATGGCCATAGTGAGGGCCAACAGAGGGCCTAGAGAAGACCGTAGAGACAGCCTAGAAGTGGCCTAGAGGAGACCTAGAGTGCACAATAGAGATGGGAAGAGTTTTGGTCTTAAGATGGACTAGAGAGGACCATGGAGATGGCCATAGTGAGGGCATAGAGAGGGCCTCGTGGGGACCATAGTGACGGCCATAGTGAAGGCCTAGAGAAGGCCTAGAGTGGACCATAGATATGGCCATAGTGAGAGCCTAGATGGTGCCTAGAGAGGACGATTGGGACGACCATAGAGCCTAGGGAGGGCCTAGATGGAACTATAGAGGAGCCATAGAGAGGGCCTAGATGGAACCATAGTGATTGCCAAAATGAGGGCCTAGATGTGCCTATAGAGGACCATAGAGATGGCCATAGTGAGGGCCTATAAAGAGCCTAGAGAGGACAATAGATACCTACCAGAGGTGGCTTACAGTGGCCCCAGAGAGGCAATAGAAACAGCCATAGTGAGGGTCTAGAGAGGGACTAGATGGGACCATGGTGACAGCCATAGTGAGGGCACAGAGAGGGCCAAGAGAGGACCATATAGAAAATGATAGTGAATGCCTAGAGAGAGCATAGAGAGGACTATAGAGACAGCCATAGTGAGGGCCTAGAGAAGGCCTAGTGAGGACCACAGATATAGCCATAATTAGTGCCTAGAGATGGGCTAGAGAAGACAATAGAGACAAAATAGAGGTGACCTAGAGGGGGCCAAAAGAGTACCATAGAAACGACCATACTGTGGGCCTAGAGATGGTGTAGAGAGGACCATAGAGACAGCCATAGTGAAGGCCTAGAGAGGACCATAAAGACTTTCTTAATGAGGGCCTAGAAAGTCCCTAGAGTACATCATAGAGACTGCCATACTGAGGGCCTAGAGAGGTCCTAGACAAGACCATAGAAACGGCCATAGTGAGGGCCTACAGAGGGCCTAGAGGGGACCGAAGAGCCTACTTAGTGATGACCTAGAGTGGACCTCGATAGCACCATAGAGACAGCCAGAGGATGGGCATAGAGAGGGTCTACAGAGGATCATAGACACAGACGTAATGATGGCCTAGAGAGGGACTAGAGAAGAACATAGAGACAGCCATGGTGAGGGCCTATATAGAGCCTAGAGAGGACCATAGAGACAGCCATAGTGAGGGCCTAGAGAGGGCTAGAGAGGACCACAGAAACGGACATAATGAGGGCCCAGAGAGGGCCTAAATGGGACATAGTTACAGCCATAGTGAGGACTTAGGGAACTCTTAGATGTGACCATAGAGACGGACAAAGTGAGAGCCTAGAGAGGGCCTAGAGAGGACAGTAGACACAGTGTAGAGGTGGCCTTGAGAGGACTTAGACTGGACCATAGAGATGGCCATAGTGAGGGCCTAGAGGGTCCCTAGAGAGAACCATTGAGAAGGCCATAGTGAGGGCCTTGTGAAGGCCTAGATAGGATCATATAGACAGCCTAGAGGTGACCTAGAGAGGACAATAGATACGGCCCTAGTGAGGGCCTAGAGAGGGCCTAGATGTTACAATAGAGATGTTTATAATGAGGGTCTAGATAGGGCCTAGAGAGGACCATAGAGACGGCCATAGTGAGGGCCTAGAAAGTGCCTAGGAGGAACAGATACGGTCATAGTAAGGGCTAGAGAATGCTTAGAGAGGACGATAGAAACAACCATAGAGATGGCATAGAGAGGACCCAGAGAGGGCCTAGAGAGGGCCTAGAGGGATCCTTAAGAGGACAATGGAGACAGCCACAGTGAGGGCATAGAGGGGTCCTGGAGAGTAGCATAGTGATGGCCATAGTGAGGGCCTAGAGAGAGCATAGAGAAGATTATAGCAATGGCCATAGTGAGGGCCTAGAGACGGCCATAGAGACTTCCATAGTGAGGCCCAAGAGGGAGCCTAGAAAAGACCAAAGAGATGGCAATAGTGACGGCCTAGAGAGAACCTAGAGACGACCTTAAAGACAGCCACAGTGAGGTCCTAGAAAAGGCCTGGAGAGGACCATAGAGATGGCCATACTGATGGCCTAGACAGGAACTAGAGAGGACCATACAGACGACCATAGTGAGTGCTGAGATGGTGCCAAGAGATGATCATAGAGACATCCACAGTGAGGGCCTAGAGAGGGCCTAGATGGGAGCATAAAGAAGGAAATAATGTGGGCCTAGAGACTGCCAAGGTTGACCATAGATACGGCTAAAGTGAGGGCATAGAGAAGGACTAGAGAGGACCATAAAGACGGCCATAGTGAGGGCTAGAGAGGCATAGAGGAACCTAGAGATGGCATAGAAGCCTAGAGAGGACCTAAATGGACCATAGAGATGGCCATAGTGAGAGCCTAGAGAGGACCTAGATGTCACCATAGAGACAACCACAGGGAATGCCTACAAAGGGCCTAGATGGGACCATAGAGACAGCCGTAATGAAGGCCTAGAGAGGGCCTAGAAATGACCATAAGGGCATAGATGGCCATAGAGATGGCCTGTATAAGGCCTAGAGAGGACCAATAGAGATGGCCACACTGAGGGTCTACAGAGGGCCTAGAGACTACGATATAGATGGCCTAGAAGTGGCCTAGAGAGGGCCTAGAGAGCACCATAGAGACGGCCAGAGTGTGGGCCTAGAGATTTCCGAGAGAGGACCATAGAGACGGCAATATTTAGGGCCAAGAGAGGGCCTAGAGAAGACCATAGAGACGTCCGTAGTGTGGGCCTTTAGAGAGCCAGAGAGGACCATAGAGACACAATAGAAGTGACCTAGAGGGCCTAGTGAGGACCAAAGCGACAGCGATAGTGAGGGCCTAGAGAGGGCTAAGAGAGGACAATAGAGATGGCCATCATGAGGGATTAGAGAGGGCCTAGATGGGACCATAGAGATGACCATAGTGAGGGACTAGAGCGGGCCTAGATAGGACCACAGAGATGGCCTAGAGGTGGCCAAGAAGGGGACTAAAGAGACCCATATAGACGACCATACAGTGGCATAGAGATGGCTAGAGAGGACCATAGAGACGAGCATAGTAAAATAGTGAGGGCCTAGATAGGGCCTAGTGTGTACCATAGAGAAGGCCATAGTGAGGGCCTAGAGAACGCATATGGAGGACCATAGTGATGGCCATATTAAAGGCCTAGAGAGGGCCTAGATTGGACCATAGAGACGACCATAGTGAGGACAATAGTGACGGCCATAATGAGTGCCTAGAGATGACCTAGAGAAGACAATAGAGATGACATAGAGGTGGCCTAGAGGGGGCCTAAAGAGGACCATAGAGACGACCATACTGTGGGCCTAGATATGGCCTAGAGAGGACCATAGAGATGGCCATAGTAAAGGCCTAGAGAGGGCCTAGAGAGGACCATAAAGACAGCAATAGAGAGGCCTAAGTGGACCATAGAGATGGCATTGGTGAGGGCCTAGAGACGGCCTAGAGAGGATGATAGAGAGGGCTTAAAGGTGGCCTCAAGGGGCCAGCTGAGGACCATAGAGATGACACACTTGGGCTATAGATGGCCTAGAGAGGACCATAGAGAACACCATAGTGAGGGATTATATAAGGCCTAGAGAGGACCATAGAGATGGACATAATGAGGGCCTACAGAGGGCCTAGAGAGGACCATATAGACACCTTAGAGGTGAACTAGAGAGGGCCTAGAGAGCACCATAGAGACAGCTAGACTCTGTGCCTAGAGAGGGCCTAAAGGGGACCATAGAGATGGCCATTATTAGGGCCAAGAAAGGGCTTAGAGAAGACAATAGAGACTGCCAGAGTTAGGGAATACATAGGGCCTAGAGAGGACCATAGAGATAGCCATAGTAAGGGCCTAGAGAAGGCAAAGATAGGACCATAGAGATGGCCATATTGAAAGACTATTTAGGTCTGAGAGAGGACCATAGAGATGGCCATAGTGAGGGCCATAGTGAGGGCCATAGTGAGGGCCTAGAGGGTGCCTAGAGAGGACCATAGAGAAGGCCATAGTGAGGGGTTAGAGAGGGCCTAGATTGGACCATAGAAACAGCCATATTGAGGGCCAAGTTAGGGCCTAAATGGGACCATAGGTACAGCCAAAAAGAGGGCCTAGAGGTGGCCTAGAGAGGGCCTCGAAAGGACCATAGAGACGCCCATCGTCAGGGACTAGAGAGAGCCTGGATGGGACCATTGAGAACGCCATAGTGAGTGTCTAGGGAGGGACTACAGAGAACCATAGACACTGTTGTTGTAATGTCCTAGAGGCTGCCTAGAGAGGACAATAGAGACTGCAATATTGAGGATCTAGTAAGGGCCTAGAAGGGACCAGAGAGACGGCAATAGTGAGTGCCTAGAGATGGTATAGTGAGTACCATAGAGACGTCAATAGTGAGGGCCTACAGAGAGCTTGAGAGGACCATAGAGAGAGCCAGAAGTGGCCTAGAGAAGGTATAGAGGGACCATAGAGATGCCATAGTGTGGGCCTAGAGAGGGTATAGAGAAGACCATAGGGACTGCCATAATTAGGGCCTAGAGAGGGTCTAGAGAAGATCATACATACGACAATGGTGAGGGTATAGAGAGGGCCAAGAGAGGACCGTAGTTACAGCTATAGTGAGTGCCTATAGATGGCTTAGAAACCATAGAGATGGCCATAGTGAGGGCCTATTAAGGGCCTAGATGGGACCATAGTTAGAGCCAAAGTGAGGGCCTTGAAAATGCCTAGATTTGATCATAGAGATGGCCAAATTTAGGGCTTGTAGAGGACCTAGAGAGGACCATGAGACGACAATAGTGAGGGCCTAGAGACGGCCTAGAGAGGACAATGGAGACAGCTTACAGGTGGCCTAGAGAGGGCCAAGACAGTATCATAAAGACGGCCATAGTGAGGGACTAGAGGATACATAGAGAGAACAATAGAGACTGCAATAATAAGGGCCTAGATAGGACCTAGAAAGGGATATATAGACAGCCTAGTGGTAATCTACAGAGGAAAATAGATAAAGCTGTAGTGAGGTCCTACAGAGGACCTAGATGGGAAAATAGAGATGAACACAGAGAGAGCCTAGAGAGGGCCTAAAGAGGAACATAAAGATGGCCATAGTGAGGGCCTAGAGAGCACCGACGGAAGACCAGAGAGGCCAAGTGATGTCTAGAGAGTGCTTAGAGAGGACCATAGAGACGACTAGAGGAGGGCATAGAGAGGGCCTAGAGAGATCTTAGATAGGACCATAGAGACAGCCACAGTGAGGACCTAGAGGAGTCCTAGAGAAGACCATAGAGACAGCATAGTGAGAACCTAGAGGGGCCTAGATATAACCATAGAGACAGCCATAGTGAGGGACTAGAGAGGGCTTAGAAGGGAACATATAGACGGCCATAGAGATGGCCATAGTGAAGGTCTAGAGAGAGCCTAGAGAGGAACATAGAGACAGCCATAGTGAGGGCCTAGAGAGGGACTAGAGGGGACCATAGAGATGGCCATTATGAAGGCCTAGAGAGGGCCTAGATATACTATAGAGGCTGCCACAGTGAGCGCCTAGAGTGTGCCTAGAGAGGACGATAAAGTCAGTCATTGTGAGGGCCTAGGAGGGCCTAGAGAGGGCCTAGATGGGATCATAGATACAGCCATAGTGATGGCCTAGAGAGGGCCTAGATGGGACCATAATGATGGCAAAAATGAGGGCCTAGATGGGGCTTAGAGAGGACCATAGAGACGAGAGGTGGTGAGGGCATAGAGAGGGACTAGATGGGACCATAGTGATGGCAAAAATGAGGGCCTAGAGAGGGCCTAGAGTGGACGATAGAGACAGCATACAGGTAGCCTAGAGGTGGCCCACGAGGACCATAGAGACGACAATTCTGTGGGCCTAGAGATATCCTAGGCAGGACTACAGAGACGGCCGTAGTGAAGTCCTAGAGAAGGGCTAGAGAGGACCATAGAACGGCCATAGTGAGGGCCTAGAGAGGGCATAGAAAGGACCATAGATATGATCATTGAGAGGGCCTAGAGAGAGAACCATAGTGATGGCCATAGTGAAGACCTAGAGGGTGCTAGAGAGGACCATAGAGATGGCCATCGTGAGGGCCTAGAGAGAACCTAGGGAGGATCATATAGATGGCCAAGTTGAGGGCCCAGAGAGGGCCTAGTGAGGACCATAGAGATAGACTAGAGGTGTCCTAGAGAGGACCTAGAGAAGACCATTGAGACAGCCATAGTTACAGACAAGAGAGGGCCCAGATGGGACCATCGAGACGGCCATAGTGAGGCCCAGAGCAGGACTACAGAGGACCATAGTGACGGTCATAGTGAGGGTCTATAGGGTTTCTAGAGAAAAATATAGAGACTGCCATAGTGAGGGCCTATTGAGAGCCTAGATGAGACCAGAGAGACGGCCATAGTGAGTGCATTGATATGGCCTAAAGAGTACCATAGAGACGCCCATAGTGAGGGTCTACAGAGGGCCTAGAGATGACCATAGAGACAGCCTAAAAGTGTTCTAGAGGGGCCTAGAGGGCACCATAGAGATGGCCAACATGTGAGCCTAGAGAGGGACTAGAGAAGACCATAGGGACTTCCATATTTAGGGCCTAGAGAGGGTCTAGAGAAGACCATAGATACGGCCATAGTGAGGGCCTAGATAGGGCCTAAAGAGGACTGTAGAGACGGCCATAGTGAAGGCCCTGAAAGGGCCTAGAAAAGGACCATAGAGACAGCAATAGTGATGGCCTAGAGAAATGACCATTGTAACAGCCTAGAGGTGGTCTAGAGAAGGTCTAGAGTAGACAGTAGAGACGGCCTTAATGAAGGCCTAGAAACGGACTAGATTGGACCATAGAGAAGTCCATAGTGAGGGCCTAGAGAGGGCCTAGAGTACCATGAATGACGCTATAGTGAGGACCTAGTGGACCATAGAAGGGCATAGAGATGGCCATATAGTGCCTAAGAGGGCCTAGGAGAGAACCATATAGAAGCCTAAGTCATGCTGAGGGCCTAGAGAGAGGATGCCAGAGAATATAGAGATGGCCATAGTGAGCTAGGCCATGATTGCCAGAGGGCATAGAGAGCATATCTGATGGCTAGGGAGGACTAGGTGTACCATAGATGAGTGGGCCTAGTAATGGCAAGATGCTAAGACGACAGATAGAGCGCCATAAGTGAGGCCTAAGAGGGACCAGAGAGGATTCATAGAGACTATCCAAGTGAGGGCCTTGATGGGCCTAGAATACAGAGACGGCATAGAGTGAGCCATAGTAGGGCCTAGAGAGGACATAGAGACAGCCTAGAGTGAGCCTAGAAGAGGCCTAGAGGGACCATAATGGCCATACATTAGGCCAAGGCCTAGAGAGATACCATAGGATCAGCACATAGTGAGGCCGATAGGCTGAGTGACCTAAAACGATCATTGAGGGACATAGAGGACCAAGTACCACGAGAGGGCCTATAATGAGGGCCTATGAGGGACTACAGAAGAGAGCCATAGTAGGTCATATGAGGCAGACCTAGAAGGTGCAAAAGCCATAGAGGAAGTAGTGACTGCCAAGTGAGGGTAAGAGATGAAGTGAGCCTGATGGGCCCACAGAAAGACGGCCATGTGAGGCCTAGAGATGGACCTAGAGTGCCATGTAGTGAGGCCTAAGGAGGCCTACAAGGCCTACATAAGAACCATACAGACGCTTAATGGCCCTAGAGGACCTAAAGGACCATAAGAGGCCATATGAGGACCTAGAGGGCCTAGATGTGGAATATGAGCCCAGTCATGAGTAGAGAGGCCTGAGAGGGCCTAAGAGAA
The DNA here is from genome assembly GCA_021653895.1 of Mastomys natalensis. Lineage (NCBI taxonomy): Eukaryota > Metazoa > Chordata > Mammalia > Rodentia > Muridae > Mastomys > Mastomys natalensis. Next base: position 33,768 of record JAJTUV010003844.1, on the reverse strand, counting down.
TCATAAATAAGCCATACTGAGGACCATAGAGACGCCAGAGTAAGGGCCTAGATAAGTTCTTGTAGTAACATAGAGATGTCCATAGTGAGGGGCTAGAATGGGCCAAGATTAAACCATAGAAACAGCCATACTGAGGGCCTAGAGAGGGCCTAGAGAGGATTATAGAGACTGCCAAAGTGAGGGCCTAGAGGGAACCTAGACAGACCATAGAGTCAGCCATAGTGAGGGCCTAGAGAGGACCATAGAGATGGCTGTAGTGAGTGCTAGAGAAAGCCTATATGGAACAATACCTATGGTTATATTGACAGCCTAGAGATGACCTAGATGAGACCATATAGATGGCCATAGTGAGGGCCTAGAGATGCCTAGAGTGGACCATAGAGACCGCCATACTGAGGGCCTAGAGAGGGCCTAGAAGGGACAAAGGAGATGTACATAGTGAGGGCTTAGAGAGGGCCTACACATGACTATAGATACGGCCATACTGAGGGCCTAGAGGGTCCCTAGAGAAGACCATAGAGATTGCCATAGTGAGGCCTAGAGAGTGCTTAGACAGGACCATAGACCCGGCCATAGTGAGGGCATAGAGAGGGCCTACATGGCACATTATAGATGGAAATAATGAGGTCCAAGATCATGCATAGACACAGTCATTGTGATGGACTAGAGAGGTCCTAGAGAGAACTATAGAGATGGCCATCGTGAGGGCCTAGAGAGGACATAGAGAGGACCATAGAGATAACCATAGTGAGTACCTAGAGGGTGGCTAGAGAGGATCATACGGACTGCCATAATGAGGACCTAGAGAGGGCCTAGTTGCGACCATAGAGACGGCCATAGTGTCGGGATAGAGAAGGCTGACATCGGACAATAGATATCGCCATATGAGGTCATACAGAGGGCCTAGAGAGGACCATAGTGACGGGCAGAGTGAGGGCCTAGAGTGGGCCTACAGAGGAACATAGAGTTGGCCATAGTCAGAGCCTAGATGGTGACTAGAGAGGAACATAGAGACTGCCATAGTGAGGGCCTAGAGAGGGCCGAGATGGAACCATAGAGATGGGCATAATGACATAGGGACCGTCTAGAGAAGACCATAGAGATGGCAATAATGAGGGCGTAGACAGGGCCTAAGAGGACGATAGAGACTGCCATACTGAGGGCCTAGAAAGGGCCTAGTTGGAACCATAGAGACGAACATAATGAAGGGCCTAGTTAGGGCCTAGCTGGGACCATATAGACGGCCATAGTGAGGGCCTAGAGATGGCCTAGAAAGGACAATAGTGACAGCTATAGTGAGGACCTAGAGGGTGCCTAGAATGTACCATAGAGATGGCCATAATGGGGCCAAGAAAGCAGCTACATGGGACTATGGAGACAGCCATAGTGAGGGCTAGGGAGTGCCTAGAGAGGATGACAGAGATTGTCATAGTGAGTGCCTAAAGAGGGCCTCAAGAGGACCATAGAGATGGCATAGAGATGGCCTAGTGTGGGCTTTGAGAGCACCATAGAGAAGGCCTTAATGTGGGCTTAGAGAGGGCTTAAAGAGGATCAAAAAACAGCCATAATGAAAACCTAGAGAGGGCTTAGATTGGATCATATACAGTCATAGTGATGGCCAAGAGAGGGCCTAGAGAGAAACATAGAACGGCCATACTGAGGGCCAGAGGGACCATAGAGACCATAGAGACGGCCGTAGTTAGGGCCTAGATAGGTCCTAGATGGGACCATAGAGACGTCCATAGTAAGGAGCTAGAGAGGGCCAAGATGAGACCATAGAAACAGCAATACTGAGTGACAAGTGATGGCCTAGAGAGGTCGCTAGATTCGACCATAGTGAGGGCCTAGAGAGGGCCTGGACCATACCATAGAGATGGCCATAGTGAAGGCCTAGAAGGGGCCTAGAGAAGACCATAGAGACAACCATTGTGAAAGCATAGAGAGGGCCTAGAGTGGACCATAGAGATGGCCATAGTGTGTGCCTAGAGAGGGCCTTGATGGAATCATAGCGAAGGCAATAGTGAGGCCTAGAATGGCCTAGATGGGACAATATAGAGGCCATAGTGAGGGCATAGATAGGGCCTAGAGCTGACTATAGAGACGGCCATAGTGAGGGCCTAGAGGGTGTTTAGAGAGGCCAATAGAGACGGTCATAGTGCAGGCCAAGAGAGGGCCTAGATGGTACCATAGAGATGGACATACTGAGGTCCTAGAGAGGGCCTAGATAGGACCATATAGACGGCCATAGTGAGGGCTTACAGGGTGACTAGGTAGGACCATAGATACTGCAATAGTGAGTACCTAGAGAGGCCTAGAGGAGACAATATAGACACCCATAGTGAGGGTCTAGAGAAACCATATATAGGACCATAGAGACACCAATAGTGAGGGCCTGGAGAGGGTCTAGATAGGATTATAGAGACAGCCATAGTGAGTGCTTAGAGATGGCCTATAGAGGACAATAGAGATGGCCTAGATGTGGCCTAGAGGGGGCCTAAATAGGACCCTAGGGACGACCATACTGTGTGCTTAGAGATTGCCAAGAGGGGACTATAGCAACGAAAATAGTGAAGGCATAGAGAGGGCCTAGATAGGACCATAAAGACTGTTTTAGTGAGGGCCTAGAGGGGCCCTAGAGAGGACCATATATGCAGCCATAGTGGGGGCCTAGAGAAGGCATAGAGAGGATCATATATACGGCCATAGTGAAGGCTTAGTGAGGGACTAGAGCGGACCATAGTGATGGCCATAGAAAGGCCTAGAGAGGGAGAGAGGGTCTGGAGTGGACCATGCAGACGGCCATAGTGAGAGCCTAGAGGGTGCCTAGGGAGGATGATCGAGACAGCCATAGTGAGGGCCTAGAGATGTCCTAGATGGGACCATAGTTACAGACATAGTGAGGGCCTTGAGAGTGCCTAGATGGGACCATAGATATGGCTAAAGTGATTGCGTAGAAAGGGCCAAGATAGGATCATAGAGATGGGCATAGTGAGGTCCTAGAGGGTGCCTATGTGGGACCATAGAGACAGCCATAGTAAGGATCTAGAGAGGACATATATGGGACCATAGAGACAGTGATAGTAAGGGCCTAGAGAGGTCCTAGAAAGGATCATAGTGATGGCCAAAATGAGCGCCTTGAGAGGGCCTAGAGAAGACTATAGAGATGGCCATAGTGAGGGCCTAGAGGTTTCCTAGAGAGGATAATAGAGACAGCCTAGAGGTGTCCTAGAATGAGCCTATAGAGGACATAGAAATGGCCATAATGACGGCCTAGAGAGGGTCTAGATGGCACCATAGAGATGGAATTAGTGAGCTCATAGAGAGGGGCTAGATGGGACCATAGAGATGGAAATAGTGAGGGCCTAGAGAGTGCCTAGAGAGGACCATGGACACGGCCATACTGAGGGCCTAGAGGGTCACTAGAGAAGACCATAGAGACAGCCATTGTGAGGGCCTAGTGGGTGCATTGAGAGGACATAGAGATGACCATAGTGAGGGCATAGTCAGGGCCTAGATGGCACCATAGAGATGGAATTAGTGAGCGCATAGAGAGGGGCTAGATGGGACAATAGATAAGCCATAGTGAGGGCATAGATAGGACCTAGATAGGACCATATAGATGGCCATCGTGAGGGACTGGAGATGGCCTAAAGAGGACCATCGATACAGCCATAGTGTGGGAATAGGGAAGGCCTACAAGGACCATATAGACGCCCATAGTGAGGGCCTAGAGAAAGCCAATACAACATCATAGACAGGACCATAGTGAGTGCCTAGAGATGGCCTAGAGAGTTCACACGATGGCCTAGATGTCGCCTAGAGTGGGCCTAAATAGGACCATAGAAACAACCATATTGTGAGCTTAGAGATGGCCAGAAGAGGATCTTAGAGACAGCCATAGTAAAGGCCTAGAGAGGGCTAGAGAGGACTCTAAATACTGTCTTATTGAGGGCCATAGAGGCCCTAGAGAAGACCATAGAGATGTCCATAGTGAGGGCCTAGAGAGGTTGTAGTGAGGACAATAGATATGTCCATAGTGAGGACCTAGAGAGGGCGTAGATGGGAACATAGAGATGGCCATAATGAGGGCCTAGAGAGGGCCTAGATGGGACCATTGTTTTAGCCATAGTGAGGGCCTAGAGTGGGCATAGATGGGACCATATAGACGGACATAGTGAGGGCCTATAGAATGCCTAGAGGGAACCATAGAGATGGCCATATTGAAGGCCTAGAGAGGTCCTAGAGAGGACCATAGAGACTGCCATAGTGAGGGCCTAGAGGGGGCCTAGGTCGGACCATAGAGACAGAAATAGTGAGGGCCTAACGGGCCTATATAGGGACCATAGATACAGCCATCGTGAGGGCCTAGAGAGGGCCTAGATGGGACCATAGTGATGGCCAAAATGAGGGTCTAGAGAGGGCTTATAGAAGATCATAGAGACGGTCATTGTGAGGGCCTATAGAGGTCCTAGATGGCACCATAGATATGGATGTAGTGAGGGCCTAGAGAGGGGCTCGATGAGACCATAGAATCAGCCATATTACGGCCTAGGAAGATCATACAGACTGATATAGTGAATGTCTACAAAGGGCCTAGATAGGACCATAGAGACTTCCATAGTGAGGGCCTACAGAAGGTCTAGAGTGGACGATAGAGACGCCCATAGTGAGGTAATAGAGAGAGCCTAGAGAGGTCAATAAATACAGCCATACTGAGGGCCTAGGGGTCCCAAGAGAAATACCATAGAGACAGCCATATTGAGACCCTAGAAGGTGCTAAGAGAGAACCATAGAGACGGCCATAGTCAGGGCCTAGAGAGGGCCTAGATGGAACCATAGAGACGGACATAATTGGGGCCTAGATAGGGTCTAGCTGGGACCATATAGACGGCCACAGTGAGGGCCTAGAGAGGCCTAGAGGACAATAGAGACAGTCATAGTGAGGACCTAGAGGGTGCCTAGGAGTACCATAGAGACAACCATAGTCAGGGCCTAGAGGGATCATAGAAATATGGCCATTAGTGAGGGCCTGAGAGTGCCTACATAGGACGATAGAGATTGCCATTTTGAGTGCCTAGAGAGGGCCTTGAGGACCATAGAGGCAGCATAGAGAATGGCCTAGTGGGGGCCTTGAGAGCACCATAGAGATGGCCATAATGTGGGCCTAGAGAGGGCTTAAAGAGGATCGTAGAAATGGCCATAATGAGAACCTACATAGAACTTAGAGTGAACCATAGACAGTCGTAGTGAAGGCTAAGAAAGGGCCTAGAGAAAAAATAGAATGGCTATACTGAGGGCCCAGTGGGTCCTTAGAGAAGACCATAGAGATCGCCATAGTTAGGGTGTAGATTGGTTCTATATGGGACCGTAGAGACGTCCATAGTGAGGGGCTAGAGAGGGCCAAGGTGAGACCATAGAAAGGGCAATACTGACTAGAGACGACCTAGAGAGGACACTAGATAGGACATAGTGAGAGACTAGAGAGGGCCTAGATTGGACCATAGAGATGGCCATAGTGAAGGCCTAGAGGGGGCCTAGAGAGGATAATAGAGACTACCATAGTTAATGCCTAGAGGGGGCCTAGAGAGGACCATATAGAAAGTCATTGTGAGGGCTTAGAGAGGGCCTAGAGAGGACCATAGTGACGGCCATATTGAGTGCATAGAGAGGGCATAGATGGAATCATAGCAATGGCAATAGTGAGGGCCAAGAGAGAGCCTAGATGGGACAGTATAGATGGCTATAGTGAGGGTATAGATAGGGTCTAGAGCATACCATAAAGACGGCCATAGTGAGGGCCTAGAGGGTGCTTAGAGAGGCCCATAGAGAAGGTCATAGTGAGGGCCTATAGAGAGCCTAGATGGCAACATAGAGACTGGCATAGTGAGGGCCTATAGAGGACCATAGATATGGCCATAGTGAGGGCCTAGAGAGGGCCTAGATGGAATCATGTGGACAGCCATAGTGAGCCCCTAGAGAGGGCATAGATGGGACCATAGAGATGGCTATAATGTGGGCCTAGAGAGGACTTATAGTGGATCATAGACAGTCATAGTGAAGGCGAGAGAGGTCCTAGAGAGAACCACAGAATGGACATACTGAGGGCCCAGAGGGTCCCTAGAGAAGACCGTAGAGATGGCCATAGTTAGGGTTTAGATAGTTCCTAGAAGGGACCATAGAAACGTCCATAATGAGGGGCTAGAGAGGGCCAAGATGAGACCATGGAAACGGCCATAAGGGGCCTAGAGAGGACCTAGAGAGGTCCGTAGATATGGCCATAGTGAGAGCCTAGAGAGGGCCTAGAGAGTACCATAGAAACAGTCATAATGAGTTCCAAGGGAGGTCACAGAGAGGGCCACAGATATTGCCATAGTGAGGGTATTGTGTGTGCCAAGAGAGGAACATAGAAGCGCCCGTAATGATGGCCTAGAGAAAGTGTATGGAGGACCATAGAGACGGCAATAGTGAAAGAGATGGCCTAGAACAGAGATGGCCTAGAGAAAGTCTAGATAGGACCATAAAGACAGTCTTAGTGAGGGCCTAGAGGGGCCCAGGAGAGGATCATAGAGATGGGCATAGTGAGGGCCTAGAGAGGACCATTGAGATGGCCATAGTGAGGGCCTAGAGAGGGCATAGATGGGACCATAGTGATGGTCATAGTGAGGTCCTAGAGAGGGCCTAGATGGGACCCTAGTTACAGCTGTAGTGAAGGATTTGAGAGGGCCTAGATGGGACCATAGAGATGGCCATAGTGAGGGCCTATAGAGAGACTATATAGTACCATAGAGATGGACTTAGTGAGGGCTCAGAGTGAGCCTACAAACGACCTTAGATACGGCCATAGTCAGGGCCTAGATGGAGCCTAGAGAGAACCATAGAGACTGCCATAGTGAGGGCCTAGAGAAGGCCTAGATGGAACCATAGAGACGGATATAATTAGGGCCTAGAGTGGGCCAAGCTGGGACCGTATAAATGGTCATAGTGAGGGCCTAGAGAGCGTCTAGAGGGGACCATAGAGATGGACATAGTAAAGGCCTTGAGACGGCCTTGAGAGGACCATAGAGATGGCAATAGTGAGGGCCTAGAGGTTGCCTAGGGAGGACCATAGAGATGGCCATAGTGAAGGCTTAAAGGGCCGAGATGGAACCATAGAGACAGCCATAGAGAGGACTTATAGAGGGCCTAGATGGATCAATATGATGCCAAAAGATGGCCTAGAGAGGGCCAAGAGAGGACCATAAAATGGCCATAGTAAGCACCTTGAGAGAGCCAAGAGCGCACCATAGAGACAGCCTAGAGGTGGACTAGAGATGGCCTATAGTGGACCATAGAGACGGCCATAGTGAGGACCTATAGAGAGCCTAGATTGCACAATTGAGTTTGATTTAGTGAGGGCTTAGAGTGGGCCTACAAAGGACCATAGATACGGCCATAGTCAGGGCCTAGAGGGAGCCTAGATAGGACCATAGAGTCTGCCATAGTGAGGGCCTAGAGAGGACCTAGATGGGACCATGTAGATGGACTTAGTCAGGGCATAGAGAGGGGCTAGATGGGACCATAGAGACAGCCATTTTGAGGACCTAGAGAGGGCCTAGAGAAGACAATAGAGAAAGCCATATTGAATTTTTAGAGAGGGCCTAGGTAGTACCATAGAGATGGCCATAGTGTTAGCCGAGAGAGAACTTAAAGAGTATCATAAAGAGGTCCATAATGAGGGCCTAGAGAGGACTTAGAATGAACCATAGGCAGTCATATTAGAGGCTGAGAGAGGGCCTAGAGAGAACCACAGAAGGCCATACTGAGGGCCCAGAGGGTCCCTAGAGAAGACCATAGAGACAGGAATAGTTAGGGCCTAGACAGGTCCTTGATTGGACCATAGAGATATCCATAGTGAGGGGCTAGAAGGGTCAAGATGTACCATAGAAACACCAAACTGATGGCCTAGAGAGGGCCCAGAGAGGTCCCTAGATACGGCCATAGTGAGGGCCTAGAGAGGGCCTAGACTGGATCATAGAGATGGTCATAGTGAAGGCCTAGAGAGAGCCTAGAGTGGACCATAGTGATGCCATAGTGAGGGCCTAGAAGGGTCCCAGAGAGGACCATAGAGACAGCCTAGTGAGGGACTAGAGACGAACTAGAGAGGACGATAGAGACAGCTATAGTGAGGGCCTAGATAGGTCCATATAGACGGACATAGTGAGGTCTAGGAGGGTCTAGATTGGACCATTGATACGGCCATAGTGTGGGCCTAGAGGTGGCCTAGAGAAGACCATAGAGATGACCATAGTGAAGGCCTAGTAAGGGCCTAGAATGGCCTAGAGGGGACAATAGACACGGCGATAGTGAGGTCAAGAGAGGACCTAGATGGGACCATACAGACCTCCATAGTGAGGGCCTAGAAAAGCCTAGTTGGGACCATAGTGACAGCCATAGTGAAGGCCTAGAAGGGCCTAAATGGGACCATATAGTTGACAATAGGGATGGCCTAGAGAGGGCCTAGAGTGTACCATAGCGATGGCCAAAGTGAGGGCCTAGACGGTGCCTAGATAGAACCATGGATATGACCATAGAGAGGGCTTAGAGAGGTCCTATAGAGGACCATGGAGACAGCAATAGTGAGAACTTAGATAGGGCCTAGAAAGGTCCTAGAGGTCCTAGAGAGGATCATCGAGATGGCCATAGTGAGGACCTAGAGAAGGCCTAGATCGGACAATAGAGATGATCATAGAGATGGCCTAGAGAAGGCCTACAGAGGACCATATAGATGGCCATAGTGAAGTCATAGAGGGGGCTGAGAGAGGACAGTAGATACAGCCATAGTGAGGGCCTAGAGGAGCCCTAAAGAGCACCACAGATACCACCATAGTTAGAGACTAGGGAGGGCTTAGAGAGGACCTTAAAGTTGGCCATAGTGAGGGCCTAGAGAGGGCTTCGATGGGACCATAGTTATGGCCATATTGAAGGCCAAGAGAGGGCCTAGAAAGGACCATAGTGATGGCCATGGTGAGGGCTAAGATAGGGCCTAGAGAAGACCACAGAGATGATCATAGAGAGTGACTAGAGAGGGTCTAGGGAGGACCATAGACATGCCCATTGTGAGGGCCTAGAGACACCCTATAGAGGACCATAGAGATGGCCATAGTGAGGGCTTCTAGGGGCCTAGAGAGGACATACAGATGACCATTGAGAGGGCCTAGAGATGGCTTAGTGAGGGCCTAGAGAGGTCCTAGAGCGGACCATAGAGACTGCCCTAGTGAGGGCCTAGAGACAGCGTAAAGAGGCCATATGAACCCCATAATGAGCCTCTAGAGATTGCCTAGAGTGGGCCTAGTGAGATCCTATAGAGGACTATAGAGACAGCAATAGTAAGGGCCTAGAAACAGCCTAGGGAGGACCATAGAGATGGCCATAGTGAGGGCCTAGACAGGACTTATATAGCACCATGAAGACGACCATAGAAGGTCCCAGAGAGGTCCTAGAGAAGACCATCGAGACGCCCATATTGAGGGCCTAGTGAGGCCTAGATAGGACCATAGAGATGACCATAGAAATGCCTAGTGCGGGCCTATAGTGGACCATAGAGATGGCCAAAGTGAGGGCATAGAGCAGGCCTATAGAGCACCATAGAGATGCCATAGTGAGGGCCTAGAGAGTACCTAAAGAGTACCAATTGACAGACCTAGTAAGGGACTAGAGAGGGCCTATATGTGACTATAGAGACAGCAATAGTGAAGGCCTTGAAAGGCCAAGATGGGACCATATTAACGGCCATAGTGAGAGACTAGAGAGGGCCGAGATGGGATCATATTGATGGCCATAGTGAGGGCATAGAAAGGGCCTAGATGGGACCATAGACGCTGCCATAGTGAGGGCCTAGATAGGGCCTAGAGAGGGCCTAGGGAGGACCATTGAGACGACCATAGTGAAGACCTATAGAGGACCTAGTTAGGACCATAGAGACTGCAATAGTAGGTCTTAGAGCAGACCTAGATGGGATCATAGAGACGGCCATAGTGAGGGCCCAGAAGGGCCTAGATGGGACCATAGATACGGCCATAGTGAGGGCAAAGAGAAGGCCTAGATGGGACCATAGAGACGGACATAGTGAGGTTCTAGAGAGGACCATAGAGACGGCCATAGTGAATTCATAACGAGGGACTAGGGAGGATCAGAGAGATGACTATAGATAGGGCCTAGAGAGGTCTTAGAATGGACCATAGAGACAGCCCTAGTGAGGTCTGAGAGACTGCCTAGAGAGGACCATAGGGATGGCCATTGTTAGGGCCTAGAGAGGTTCTAGAGAGGACAATATAGACAACCATAGTGAAGGCCTAGTTACGGCCAATAGAGTACCATAGAGACGGCATTGTGAGGGTCTAGACTGGCCCTAGAGAGGACCATAGAGACGGCTATAGTGAGGGCCTAGAGAGGACCATAGAGATGGCCATAGTGAGGGCCTAGAGGGTCCTGAAGTGTACCATTGAGACGCCATAGTTAGGTCAAAAAGAGGTCCTAGAGGGGACCATAGAGACTGCCAGAGTGCAAGCATAGTAGGAGCCTAGAGAGGACCATAGAGATGAGCATAGTGATGGCCAAGAGAGGGCCTAGAGATTACCATAGAGATGCGTATATACAATGCAAAGTGAGGGCCTAGAGAGGACCTTAGATGACCATTGTGAGGGCCTCGAGAGAGCCTAAAGATCACCTAGAAAGGGCCTAGAGAGGTCGAAGAGAGAACCATATAAAAAGGCATAGTGAGGGCTGATAGAGATCCATAGAGATGGCCAAATTTAGGGCCTAGAGGTGGCCTAGAGAGGACCATAGAGGAACCATAGAGAGGGCCTAGAAATGGGTTAAAGAGGGCCTAGAGTGGTCCTAGAAAAGACCTTAGAGACGGACATATTGTGGGCCTAGAGAGGGCCTACTAAGGACCATATATACAACCATAGAGAGGACCTAGAGAGGAACAAGAGGGGACCAAGAAGACAGCAATAGTGGAGGACTAGAGAGGTACTAAAGAGGACCATTGAGACAGCCATAGTGAGGACCAGGAGATGGCCTAGAGAGGACCATAGAGACGGCCATAGTACGGGCCTAGAAGGGACTTGAGAGGACCATAGAGACAGCAATAATGAGGTCCTAGATAGGACGTAGATTGGACCATAGAGACAGTCATAGTAAGGGCATAGAAAGGACCAAAAAGACGGCCATATTGAGAGCCTAGACATGGCCTAGATGGGAACATAGAGATGTCCACAGTGAGGTACTAGAGAGGGACTAGAGAGGATCATAGAGACGACCATAGAGACAGCCATAGTGGGGACCAAGAGACGGCCTAGAGAGGACCATAGGGACAGCCATAGTGAGGTCCTAGATAGGGCATACTGAGGGCCTAGAGAGGTGCTAGAAATGACCATAGAGACAGCCATTGTGAGGGCCTAAAGATGGCCTATTGAGGACCATAGAGACGGCCATAGTGAGGGACTAGAGAGGGCCTAGAACGTACCAAAGAGATAGCGATAATGAGGGCCTAGAGAGGGCCTAGTGAGGACAATAGAGAATGTGATAGATAGGGCCTAGTGAGTGCATAGAGTGGGCCTAGAGGTGACCATAGAAATGGCCATAGTGAGGGCCTGGAGAGGGCCTAGAGAGGACCATCATGACGGCCATAGTGAGGGCCTATAGATGACCTAGTGAGGACCATAGAGACTGCCAGAGTTTGAGCATAGGGGGGCCTAGAGAGGACCATAGAGATGGCCATAGTAAGGGCCTAGAAAGGGCCTAGATTGGGCCATAGAGACAGCCATAGTGAGGGCCTAGAGGGAGCCTACAGAGGACCATAGAGATTTCCATCGTGAGGACGTAGGTGGACCATAGAGACGGCCATAGTAAGGGCATAGAGAGGGCATAGAGAGGACCATATTGACGACCATAGAGGGGGCCTAGACAGGGCCTAGAGAGGGCCTAGAGATATCATAGAGTGGACCATAGACACAGCCATAGTGACGGCCTAGAGACAGCCTAGAGAGGACCATAGACACTGCCCTAGTGAGGGCCTACAGGTGGCCTAGAGAGGACCATAGAGAAGAACATAGTGGGATCCTAGAGGGGCCTAGAGAGAACGATAGAGACGGCCGTAGTCAGGGCCTAGAATGGGCCTAGAGAGAACCATAGAGATGACCATAGAGAAGGCCTAGAGAGCACCCTTAGAGGGCCTAGAGAGAGCCTATAGATGACCATAGACACAGCCAAAGTTAGGGCTAGTGACGTCCTAGAGCTGACCATTGAGACGACCATAGTGAGTGCTAAGTTAGGGCCTAGGGAGGGCAATACAGATGACCATAGTAAGGGCCTAAAGTGGGCCTAGAGAGGACCATAGAAACTGCCAGAGTGTGAGCATAGACGGGTCTAGAGAAGTCCATAGAGACGTCCACAGTGAGGCCCTAGAGGGTACCTAGAGAAGATCATTGAGACCACCATAGTGAGGGCCTTGAGAGGGCCAAGGAAAGACCATGAAATGGCCATAGTGAAGACCTAGAGAGGGCATAGATGGACCACAAAGACGACCATAGTGAGGGCCTAGAGAGGGTCTAGAGAGGACCATAGAGACGGCCATAGTGATGTCTATAGAGAAAGACTAGTGAGAACCAGAGAGACAGCCATAGTGAGTGCCACTAGATGGCCTAAAGAGAATCATTGAGAAGGCCATAGTGAGGGCCTAGATGATGCCTAGAGAAGATCATAGAGACAGTGATAGTGAGTGCCTGGAAACGCCCTCGAAAGTACCTAGAGAGGTTCTATATAGGACCATAGAAATGACCATAGTGAGGGCATAGGGAGGGCCTAGAAAGGACCATAGAATGACAAAACAGTGTGCACAGAGGGGGCCTAGAAAGCACCATAGAGAAGGCTATAGTGAGGGCCTAGAGGGTGCCTAAGGAAGACCATTGAGACCACCATAGTGAGGACACGAGAGTGCCTAGGTGAGACCATAGAGATGGCCATAGTGAAACCTAGAGTGGTCCTAGATGGGACCATAAAGATGGCCATAGTGAAAGGCCTAGAGAATGCCTAGAGAGGACCATGAAGACAGTCATAGTGAGGGCATTGAGAATGACTAGTGAGGACCATAAAGACGGCCATACTGAGGGTCTAGAGCGTACTTAGAGAGGACCATTGAAAAGGCCATAGTGGAGGCCTACAGCAGGCCTAGGTTGGTTTATAGAGACGGCCATAGGAGAGCATTGAGAGGGCCAAGATAGGACCCTAGAGATAGCCATAGTGGGGGCCTAGAGAGGACCTAGTTAGGACCATAGATATGGCCATACTGAGGGCCTAGAAGGTACCTAGAGAGGATTGTAGAGACAGCCATAATGAGGGCCTGGATAGGGCCTGCAGACAACCATAGAGACTGTCATAGAGAGGGCCTAGAGGAGGTCTAGAGCAGACAATAGAGATGGCCATAGTGAGGTTCTAGAAAGGACCTAAGGCAAACCATAGATATGGTAATAGTGAGTGCCTAGAGAGCACCTAGAGTTGACCATGGAGTTGGCCATAGTGAAGGCATGGAGGGGGCCTAGAGAACCATAGAGACAGCCGTAGTGAGGGCCTAGAGAGGACCTACAGAGGGTCATAGACACGGCCATAGTGAGTGTGTAGAGTGCCCTTAGAAAGGACCATTGGGACACGCATAGTGAGGGTCTAGAGAGGGCCTAGATGAGATCATAGAGATGGCCATAGAGAGGGCCTAGAAGGGCCTAGATGGGACAATAAGTACTGCTACAGTGTGGGCTTACAGGGGCCCTGATTAGACCATAGTGATGGCCATAGTGAGGGCTTATAGAGCTCCTAGAAAGGACCATAGAGACAGCCATAGTGAGGGCCTAGAAAGGGGCTAGATGGAACCATAGATAAGGCCATTGTGAGGTTCTAGAGAGGCCTAGATTTGACCATAGAAACAGACATGGTGAGGGCATTGAGAGGGCCTAGAGAGGAGCATAGAGACTGCCAGAGTGTGGGCATAGATGGGCATAGAGAGGACCATAGTAAGGCCATAGCGAGGGCTAAGAGAGGGCCTACGAGGACTATAGAGACGGTGATAGTGAGAGCCTAGGGGGCCAAGAGAGGACCATATAGACACCATAGAGAGGGCCTAGAGAGGCCTTGAGGGGTCTAGATTGGAAATAGGACACTATAGAGATGGCCGATAGAGGGCCTAAGAGGGCTAGAGAGGTCCTAGAGAGATCATAGAGATGGCCATAGTAGGCCTAGAGAGGGCTTATGGTATACCATAAAGACGGACATTGTGAGCACCTAGAGAGCGCCTAGAGAGGATCATTGAGATGGCCATAGTGAGGGCATAGAGGGGCGCCTAAGAAGGACCATAGAGACGGACATAGTGAAGGCCTGAGAGCGCCTAGAGAGTGACCATAGAGACGACCATAGATAGGTACTATAGAGCTCATAGAGAAGGACTAGAGTGGTCCCAGAGAGGACCATAGAGATGGCCATAATGAGGGCCTAGAGAGGGCCTATGTAGTACCATAAAGATGGACATAGTGACGACTAAGAGAGGCTAGAGAGGACCATAGAGAAGGCCATAGTGGGGCATAGAGGGTGCCTAGAGAGGACGATAGAGACTGCCAGAGTAGGCATAGAGATGGCCAAGAAAGGACCATAGATATGGCCATAGTGAGGGCCTAGAGAGGGCCTAGAAAGAACCATAGAGATGGAGTTAGTGTGAGTCTAGAGTCTGCTTAGAGAGGACCATTGAGACGGTTATATTGAGGGCCTAGATAGGGCATAGATGGGACCATAGAGATGGTCATAATATGGGACTAAAAAGGGCCTAGAAAGAACCAAACAGACAGCCATAGTGAGAGCCTAGAGGGGCTGAAGAGGATTATAGAGACGGCCATAGAGAGGGACTAGAAAAGGTCTAGAGAGGACCATAGAGATGGCCATAATGAGGGCATAGAGAGGTCCTAGATCCAAACATTGAGATTACCATTTTGAGGGTCAGAAGGGACAAGATGGGACCATATAGACAGCCATAGTGAGGGCCTAGAAAGCGCCTATAGATGATCATAGAGACTGTCAGAGTGCGAGCATAGATGGGGCCTAGAAAGGACATAGAGATGTCCATAGTGAGGGAATAGAGAGCGCCTAGATAGACCATAGGGATGGCCATAGTGAGGACCTAGAGAGAGCCCAGATGGGACCATAGAGACAGCCATAATGAGGGCCTAGGAGTGCATAGTTTGGACAATAGAGATGACTACAGTGAGGGCTTTAGAGAGGACAAGGACCATAGAGTCCACCATAGAGACGGCCTAGAGAGGGCCTAGAGAGTGACTAGAGAGGTCTAGAGAGACCATAGTGGCAACCATACAGATGACCATAAGGGGCCTATAGAGGGCCTAGAGAAGTCCTGGAGAGTACCATAGAGATGGCCATAGTGAGGCCATAGATAGGACCTATGGAGTACCATAAGACAGTCAAGTGAGCACCTAGAGAGCACCTAGAGAGGACCATAGAAGCCATATACGCTAAGAGGGCCTAGGAGGACCATAGAGTGCAAGAGGGTAGAAAAGGCCTAGAGGGACCATAAAGACGGCATATGAGTAGGCCTAGAGAGGACCATAGAGAAGCATTGAGGGCCTAGAGAGGGCTAAAGGACCATAGAGACGGCCATAGTGAGGGCTAGAAGGCTAGAGGACCATAAGACGCCATATGAGGGCCTAGAGGGCCATAAGACATAGAAAATGGCCTTGAGGACCATAGAGATGCAGCGGCATTAAGGCCTAGAGAATGCAGACTTGGGGCCTAGAGGGCCTAGAGAGGACCATAGAGACGACCATAGAGAGCACCTGAGAGGTCCTAGAGAGGCCATAGAGCATGAGGCCATAGTTGAGGACCTAGAGGGAGCCTAGAGAGGACCATAGAGATGGCCATAATGAGGTCCTACATAGGGAATAGAGAAGACCATATTGACGTCATAGTGAGGGCCTAGAGGAAGTCTAGAGCAGACCATAGAGACGGCCATATTGAGGGCATAGAAGGGGCTAGAGAGGACCATAGAGACAGCCAAAGTGAGTGCCTAGAGAGGGCATACAGAGAGGACCATAGAGATGGCAATAGTGAGGGTCTAGAGGGTGCTTAGGGAGGACCATAGTAACGGCCATAGTGAGCGCCTAGAAAAGGCCTAGAGAGGACCATAGAAATGGCCATAGTGAGTGCCTAGCTAGTGCCTAGAGAGGACCATAGAGACGACCATATAGAGCTCCTGGATAGGGCTAGAGAGGACTAGTCACGGCCACATTGAGACCCTATAGGGGGACTAGAGAGGACCATGGACACGACCATAAAGAGTGCCTAGAGAGTGCCTAGATGGAACCATAAAGACGGCCATTGTTATGGTCTAGAAGTGACTAGATGGGATCATAGGGATGGCCATAGTGAGGGCCTAGTGAGGGCATAGATGGGACCATAGAGTTCGCCATTGTGAGGGCCTAGAGAGGGCCTAGATGGACCATAGAGACGGCCATAGTGAGGGCATAGAGGGGGACTAGAGAGGACTATAGAGACTGCCATAACGCGGCCATAGAAGGCCTAGATAGGACCATACAGAATGCCATAGTGAGGACCTAGATATCACCTAGACAGGACCATAGAGACGGCCATAAAGGCATCTAGAGAGGGCCTAGATGGGAACATAGAGATGGTCATAGTGAGGGCGTAGAAAGGCCTACATGGAAACATAGAGAAGGCCATTATGAAGGCCTAGTGAGGACCATAGAGACAGCCATAGTGAGGAACTAGAGAGGACCATAGAGACTACCAGAGTGCGGCATAGAGGTGGACAGGAGAGTACCATAGAGACAGTCATATTGAGGGCCTAGATAGGGCCTAGAAAGAACCATGAGACGGTTTTGAGGTGGCCTAGAGGAGGCCTTCTTAGGACAATAGAGATGGCCATACTGTGAAACTACAGGGTTTCTTGAGAGGACCATAGAGACACCATAGTGAGTGACTAGAGAGTCCTAGAGAGAACCATAGAGAGGCCAGAGTGAGGACCTAGAGATGGCCTATGGAGTACCATAAAGAAGGTCATAGTGAGCGCCTAGAGAGCACATAGAGAGGAACAAAAGACGGCAGTAATGAGAGCCTACAAGGGCCTAGAGAGGTCCATCAAGACGGACATAGTGAGGGCTCTAGAGAGGACCATAGAGACTGCCAGATTGCAGGCATAGAGGGGGCCTAGAGAGGACCATAAGACAGCCATATTGAGGGCCGAGAGAGTGCCTAGAGAGGACCATAGAAAGGGCCATAGTGAGGCCTAGAGAGGGCCTAGATGGGAAATAGATATGGCTATTTTGAGGGCCTAGAGAGTGTGTAGTTTGACCATAGAGATGACCATAGAGAGCACATAGAGAAGGCCCAGAGAGACCATAGAGATGGCCATAGTGAGAGCCTAGAGAGCACCTAGAGAGAACCATAGAGAGGCCATAATGAGAGCTTTGAGAGGGCCTAGATAGGTCCATCAATATGGCCATAGTGAGGCCTAGATAGTGACTAGAGAGAACCATAGAGACTGCCAGATTGCAGGCATAGAGGGGCCTAGAGAGCACCATAGATACGGCCATAGTGAGGGCCTAAAGACACCTAGAAAGGACCATAGAGATGGCCACAGTGAGGGCATAGAGGGGGCCTAGAGAGGACCATAGAGACTGCCCGAGTGCGGGCATAAAGAGGACCTAGAGAGGACCATACAGAATGCCATAGTGAGGGCTAGATACCGCCTCGACAGGACCATAGAGATGGCCATAGAAGGGACCTAGAGAGGGCCTAGATGGGACCATAGAGAGGCCATAGTGAGGGCCTAGAAAGGCCTAGATGTAACCATAGAGACGTCCAGTGTGAGGGCCTAGTGAGGACCATAGAGACAGCCATAGTAAGGAAATAGAGAGGGCCTACAGAGGACCATATAGACAGCCAGAGTGCAGGCATAGAGCTAGACAAGAGAGGACCATAGAGACAGCCATATTGAGACCTAGAGTGGGCTTAGGAAGGACCATAGAGACGGCTTGAGGTGGCCTAGAGGGGGCCTTCATAGGACAATAGAGAGGGCCATACTGTGGAACTAGTAGGGTTTCTAGAAAGGTCCATAGAGGTGACCATAGAGAGGCCCTAGAGTGGGCCTAGATAGGACCATAGAGATGGCCATAGTGAGGCCTAGAGAGGGCCTATGGAGTACCATAAAGACGGTCATAGTGAGCAACTAGAGAGGATCTAGAGTGGACAATAGAAAAGGTCATAATGAGACCTAGAGAGGGCCTAGAGAAGTCCATCAAGATGTCCATAGTGAAGGACTAGAGAGCGCCTAGAAGGACCATAGTGAAGCCAGAGTGAGGGCTATAGAGGGCCTAGATGGATCCATAAGATGGCCATAGTGAGGGCCTAGAGAGAGCATAGAGACGACCATAGAGATGGAATATAGATGGCCTAGAGATGGTCTAGAGAGGACAAAAAAGACAACCATAGATAGGGCCTAGAGAGGGCCTAGAGAGGGTCTAGATATGTCCTAGAGAGGACCATAGCATGGTCATAGTGAGGCCCTAGAGATGGCTTATGGAGTACCATAAAGACAGTCATAGTGAGGGGGGCCTAGAGAGGCCATAGAAGAAGTGACCAAGCTAGAAGACTAAGACTTGAGGTGGCCTAGAGGGAGCCTTCATAGGACAATAGAGACGGCCATACTGTGGAACTAGAGGTTTCCTAGAGAGGACCATAGAGAGGGACCATAGAGGCTCCTAGAGAGGCCTAAGAGAGAGACCTAGAGCATGGCCATAGTGAGGGCCTAGAGAGCACCTAGAGAGGACAATAGGGACGGCCATAATGAGAGCCTATAGAGGTCCTAGATAGGTCCATCAAGACGGCCATAGTGAGGGCCTAGAGAGACCATAGAGACTGCCAGAGTGAGGGCCTAGAGAGGGCCTAGATGGGACCATAGGAGGCCATAGTGAGGTCCAAGAAAATGCGTAGTTTGGACCATAGAGACGACCATAGTGAGGGCCTAGTGAGAGCCTAGAGAGGACCATAGAGACGAACATAGAGATGGCCTATAGAAGGCCTAGAGAAGGTCTCAAGTTTACCATAGAGACAACCATAGAGAGGGCCAATAGAGGGCCTAGAGAGGACTTAGATAGTTCCTAGAGAGGACAATAGAGATGGCCATAGTGAGGCCCTAGAGAGGGCTTATGAGAGCCTAGAGAGGACCATAGAGGAGACCATAGAGGTGGCCTATAGATGGCCTAGAGGGTTCTAGAATTACCATAGAGACGAACATAGATAGGGCTTAGAGAGGGCCTAGTTAGGACATAGATAGTCCTAGAGATGGCCATAGGGAGGCCCTAGAGAGGGCTTATGGAGTACCATAAAGACGGTCATAGTGAACGCCTAGAGAGCACTAGAGAGGACCATAGAGACGGCCATAGAGAGGGCATAAAGGGGGCCTACAGCAGACCATAGAGACTGCCAGATTGCGGGCATAGAGAAGACCTAGAGAGGACTATACAGAATGCCATAGCGAGGGCCTTGATAGCGCCTAGACAGGAACATAGTTCTCTAAGCCATAGAAGGCACCTAGAGAGGGCCTAGATGGAACCATGGAGACGGCCATTGTTAGGGTCTAAAAGGGACTAGATGGGACCATAGAGACAACCATAGTGAGGGTCCTAGTGAGGGTAGAGATAAGACCATAGAGGTGACCATAGTTAGGGACTAGAGCAGGCCTATATTGGACCATAGAGACAGCCATAGTGAGGGCCTAAGAGGACCATAGAGACAGCCATATGAGATATAATGAGGGCCGAGAGAGGACCATAGATACTGCCAGAGTGCGTGCATAGAGGTGGCCTATAGACGACCCTAGAGATGGCCATATTGAGGGCCTAGAGAGGGCCTAGAGAGGACCATAGGACGGCCTGAGGTGGCCTAGAGGGGGCCTTGATATGACCATAGAGACGAGCCATACTGTGGAACTATAGGGATCCTAGAGAGGACCATAGATACGGTATACTGAGAGCCTAGAGAGTTCCTAGAGAGACCATAGAGACGGCCACGGTGAGGGTCTAGAGGGTGCTTAGAGAGAACCATTGAGACGGCCATAGTGAGCGCCTAGAGAGGCTTAGATTGTGAGGGCCTAGAGAGGGCCTAGATGCGACCATAGACAAGGCCATAGTGTGGGCCTAGATAGGGCCTACAGAGTACCATAGAAACAGCCATACTGAGAGCTAAGAGAGGGCCTACAGAGGACTATAGAGAAGACCATAGAGAGCGCCTAGAGCAGAGTAGAGAAGGACTTATTGAGAGCCTATAGGGAGTCTAGAGTGGACCATAAGATGGCCATTGTAAGGGCCTAGAGTTGCCAAGAGAGGACCATAAGATGGCCATAGTGATGACTAGAGAGTGCCCAGATGGAACATAGAAACGGCCATTATTAGGGTCTAGAAGAGAGTAGTTGTGACCACAGAGACGGCCATAGTGAGGGCCTGTAGAGGAAAATAGAGACTGCCAGAGTGCGGACATAGAGGATGCCTAGAGAGGACCATAGAGAAGACCAAAGAGAGGGCACATAAAGTGCCAGCAGAGGGTCTAGAGAAGGTCTAGATAGGACCATAGAGTCGGCCATAGAAAGGGCCTAGATAGCGACTAGAGAGGACCATAGAGAAGAGAGATTGCGAGCATAGAGGGGCCGAGAGAGGACCATAGAGATGGCCATAGTGAGGGCCTAGAGAGGGCCAAAATGGTACCATAGAGATGGCCTTAGTGAAGGCCTCGATAGTGCATAGATTGGACCATAGAGACAACCATAGAGAGGTCCTATAGAGGCATAGACAGTTTCTAGATAGAGTCTAAATTGGACCAAAGAGATGACCATAGAGAGGGCCTATAGAGAGCCTAGAGCTAGAGAGGCCTAGAGAGATCCTAGAGAGGACCATAGAGATGGCCATAGTGAGGCCCTAGATAGGGCCTATGGAATACCATAAATACGGTCATAGTGAGTGCCTGGAGAGGCCTAAGTGGACCATAGAAACGTCCATAGTGAGGGCATAGAGGGGTCCAGAGAGGACCATAGAGATGGCCATAATTAGGGCCCAGAGAGGGCCTAGAGAGGACCATAGAGCCTGCCACAGTGTAGGCATAGAGAGGACCTAGAGAGGACCATAGAGACGGCAATAGAAGGCTTCTAGAGATGCCTAGAGAGGACCATACTGACGGTCATGTGTGAGCTATAGGGGTCCTAGAGAGGAACATAGAGACAGCAATATGACGGCCTAGAGAGGGCCTAATGAGGACCTTAGAGACTGCCATAATGAGGGCCAAGACAGGGCCTACAGAGGATCATAGGTACAGCCAAATGAGTGCCTATAGAGGGCCTAGATGGACCATAGAGATGATAATAGTGAGGGCCTAGAAAGGCCTAGATGGGACCATAGAGACGCATAGTGAGGGCCTAGAGAGGACCATAGAGACAGCCATATTGAGGACATAGTGAGGGCCTAAAGAGGACCATAGGGACTGCCAGAGTGCGGGCATATAGGTGGCCTAGGAAGGAGCATAGAGACAGACTTGATGTGGCTTGAAGGGGGCCTTTGATAGGATCATAGAAACGGCCATACTGTGGAACTAGAGGGTTCCTAGAGAGGACCATAGAGACAAACATAGAGAGCACCTAGGCAGGGTCTTGATAGGATCATAGAGATGGCCATAGTGAGAGTCTAGAGAGGGACTACAGAGTATCATAGATATGGCCATACTGAGGCCTAGAGGGTTTCTAGAGAGGAGCATAGGGACGGCAATAGTGAAGTTCTAAGGGTGCTTAGAGAGGACCATTGAGAAGGTCATAGTGAGGGCCTACAGGGGCCTAGATGGGACCATAGAGATGGCCATAGTGAGGACATAGTGGGGGCCTAGATAGGGCCTAGAGAAGACCATAGAAACGTCCCTAGTGAAGGCTAAGACAGGGCCTACAGAGCACCATAGAGACCACCACAGAGAGTGCCTAGAGAGGATGAGATGGAAAAGTGAGAGACTATAGCGGGTCTAGAGAGGACCATAGAGACAGCCATATTGAGGGCCTAGAGAGTGCTAGAGAGGACCATTTAGAGGTCCATAGTGAGTGTCTAATCGAATCATAGAGACGACCATTATTAGGGTCTAAAGAGATAGAATGGACCATAGGGACAGCCATAGTGAGGGCCTAGAGAGGACCATAGATACAGTGATAGTGAGGGCCTAGAGTGGGTGTAGAGAGGGCCTAGAGAGGTCCTATCGAGGACAATAGAGACGGCCATAGTGAGGGCCTAGAGAGGGCAAAGAGAGGACCATAGGAGATTGAACATAGAGAGGGCCTAGAGGTAGCCTAAAGAGCACCATAGAGACAGCCATAGTGAGGGCATAGAGAGGGCCTAGATGGGACCATATAGGCCATATTCAGGGCATAGATGGGCCTAGATGGGACCATAAAACGGCCATAGTGAGGGCCTAGAGAGTGCCGCTATGGGACCATAGAGACTACCATAGTGAGGCCTAGAGAGGGTCTAGAGAAGACCATAGAGACCACATAGTGATGGCCTAGAGAGGTCCTAGAGAGGATCATAGAGAAGGCCATAGTGAGGGCCTAGAGAGGTCCTAATTGGACCATAAAGACAACCATAGATAGTGCCTAGATAGGGACTAGAGAAGACAATAGAGACAGCCATAGTGAAGGGTATAGAAGGAACTAGTGAGGACCATAGAGATGACCATAGAAGTCGGCCATAGGTAGAACACAGAGGGCCTAGAGAGGACTGTAGAGATGGTCACAGTGAGGGTCTATAGAGGGCCTAGGAGGATCATAAAGTCAGCCATAGTGAGTGCCTAGATAGGTCCTAGAGAGCCTAGAGAGGTCCTAGGGAATACCATAGAGACAGCCATAGTGAGGGATTAGTGATGGCTAGAGAGGACCATAGAGACGGCCATATTGATGGCCTATAAAGGTCCTAGAGAGAGCCTAGAGAGGTCCTACAGAGGACCATAGGAACAGCCATAGTTAGGGCCAGGAAAGGGCCAAGATGGGACCATAGAGATACAATAGTGAGGGCCTACAAGGGCCTAGATGGGACCATAGAGATGGCCATAGTGAGGGCCTAGAGAGGGCCAGATAGGACCACAGAGACAGTTATAGTGAGGTCCTAAAGAGGGCCTAGAAAAGACCATAAGAGGCAATAGTGAGGTCCTAGAGAGGGCCTAGATAGAACCATAAAGATGGGCATAGTGAGGGCCTAGAGGGGCCTTGAGAGGACCATAGAGATGGCCTTACTGAGTGCCTAGAGTGGGTCTAGAAAGGACATAGAGACAGCCGTAGTGAGGGCCTAGAGACTGACTAGATTGGACTATAGAGAGGGTTTAGAGAGTCCTAGAGTGGGCCTAGAAATGACCATAGACATGGTCTATAGAGGTCCTAGAGGGTGCCAAGATAGGACCATAGATACAGCCATAGAGAGGGCTAGATAGGGCCAAGATGGGAACATAGAGAAGGCCATAGTGAGGGCCTTGAAGCCTAGATGGGACCATAGAGACGATCATAGAGAGGGCCTAGAAGGGTCACGATGGGCCATAGAGACTGCCACAGTGAGGGCCTAGAGAGGGTCTAGATGGGACAATTGAGATGGCCATAGTGAGGACCTAGAGGGGGCCTAGATGGGACCATAGAGATGGTCATAATGAGTGCCTAGAGAGGGCCTAGAGAGGACCAATAGAGATGGAAAGTGAGATCCTGAGAGGGTGCCTAGATGGGACCATAGATACGGCCATAGTGAGGCCTAGAAAGGGCTAGATGTGACAATTGAGATGGTCATTAGTGAGGGCCTAGAGAGGGCCTAGATGTGACCACTCAGTTGGCCATAGTGAGGGCCTAGAGAGGGCCTAGATGGGCATACTGAGGGACTCAGAGAGGGCCTAGAGAGGGCCTAGATGGGACCATAGAAATGGGCATATGGGGTCTAGGAGAGCCTAGATAGTACCATAGAGACGTCCTTAGTGAGTTCATATAGTGGGCCTAGAAAGTACCATAGAGATGGCCATAGTGAGGGCTTAGAGAGGGCCTAGATAGGACCATAGAGATGGCCATAGTGAGGGCCTAGAAAGGACCATAGACATGGTCATAGTGAGTGCCTAGAGGATGCCTAGATAGGACCATAAATACCACCATAGTGAGGGCCTAGATAGGGTGAAATGGGACTATAGAAACGGCCATAGTGAGAGCCTACAGAGGGCATAGAGAGGACCATAGAGATGGTTATAGTGAGGGCCTAGTGGGTGCATAGAGAAGACCATAGATATGGGCATAATGAGGGCCTTGAGAGGGCCTAGATGGGACCATAAATGTGGGCATAGTTTGCGCCAAGAGGGCATAAAGAGGACTTTAGAAATGGCCATAATGAGGGCTAAGAGAGGTCCTAGAGAGGACTATAGAGACGGCCATAGGGAGGGCCTAGAGAGTCAAAGAGAGGACCATAAAACAGCCTTAGTGAGGGCATAGAGAGGCCGCCGTGGATCATAGAGACTGCCATAGGAGGGCCTAGAGAGGCCTAGAGACTGCCATAGAGAGGGCCTAGAGAGGTCCTAGAGAGGACCTAGAAAACGCATAGTGAGCACATAGAGGTGCCTAAAGAGGACCTAGAGACGGCCAAATGAGGACCTAGAGAGGGCCTAGATGAGACCACTGAGAACGCTATAGTGAGGCCTCATTAGGTCCTAGATAGGACCATAGAGACAGTCATAGAGGGCCTAGAGTGTGCCTAGATAGGACCATAGGTACGAACATAGTGAGGGCCTAGAAAGGGCCGAGTTGGGACCATAGAGACTGCAATATGAGGGCTTAGAGAGGGCCTAGATGGGAGCAGAGAGACCGCCGTAGTGAGAGCCTAGAGAGGGGCTAGAGGGGACCATAGAGACTTCCATTGTGAAGGCATAGAGAGTGCCTAGAAAGGACCATAGTGATGACCATACAGTGGGCCTAGAGGGGACTAGAGGCATCATAGTGATGGCCATACTGAGGGCCTAGATAGGACCTAGATGGGACCATAGAGACGGCCATAGTGAGGCCTAGTGGGTGCCTAGAAGAACCTAGATAAGGCCATAGTGAGGCCTAGAGAGGGCCTAGTTGTGACCGTTCAGACGACCATAGTGAGAGCCTACAGATGGCCTAGAGAAGACCATGGAGACAGCCATAGTGAGGGCCTAGAGAGGGCCTAGATATGACCATAGAGAGGACCATAGTGAGGGCCTGTTAGCTAGAGAGGGCCTAGAGTGGTCTTAGAGAGGACCGTAGAGACAGCCATAATGAGGGCCTATAGAGGGCGTAGCGAGGGCCTAGAGACATCCTATATAGGACCATAGAGATGGACGTAGTGAGGGCCTAGAGAGGACATAGAGATGACAATAGAGAGGGCCTAGCAGGTAGCCTAGATAGCACCATAGAGACGGCTATACTGAGGGCACCTAGAGGGCCTAGAGACCACCATAAAGACAGAATTAGTGAGGGCTTAGAGAGGGCCTAGATGTGGACCAATACTCGGCCACAGTTTGGGCCTAGAAGGCTAGATGGGACAATAGAGGTGGTCATAATAAGGGCCTAGAGAGTCCCTGATAGGGACAATAGAGATTGCCATAGTTGGTCTAGAGAGGGCCTATATAGGACCATAGAGACAGTAATACGGCCTAGAGGGTGCCTAGATATGACCATAGATACAGCCATAGTGAGTGCCTAGAGAGGCCCTAGATGTGACCTTTGAGATGGCCAAAGTGAGGACCTAGAGAGGGTCTATTGGGACCATAGAGACGGCCATAGTGAGGGCCTAAGGAGGGCCCAATAGGACCATAGATTCGGCCATAGTGAGTGCCTAGAAGGGCCTAGAAAGGAATATTGAGTCGTCCATGGTGAGGGCTTAGAGAGGGCCTAGAGAGAACCATAGAGATGGACTAGTGAGGGTCAGTGGGTGCCTAGAGAAAGCCTAAAGATCCCTAGAGAGTACCGTAGAGACAGCCATAGTGAGGGCCTAGAGAGGGCATAGAGAGGACCATAGAGACGCCATAGTGAGGCCTAGAGAGGTCCTAGGGAAGATCATCGAGACGGCCATACTGAGGGCCTGAGAGGGCTAGTTGGGACCATATAGAGGCCATAGTGAGCACCTAGAAGGGCCTAGATGAGACCATAGAGATGGTTATAATGAGAGCCTAGAGAGGTCTGCAATGAGACCATAGAGACTGCCATTGTGAGGGCCTCAAGAAGGCCTAGAGAGGACCATAAGAGGACCAAGTGAGAGAGCCTATAGATGGCTTAGAAAGAGCCTAGTAAGGTCCTAGAGAGGACCATAGAGACTGCCATATTGAGGTCCTAGAGAGGCCTAGGAAGACAATAGAGACGGTCATACTGAGATCTTAGAGAGGGACTAGAGAAGACAATAGAGATGACCAGATGTGGCATAGAGGGCGTCTACAGAGGACCATAGAGATGACCATACTCTGGGCCTAGAGAGGCCTAGAGAGGAACATAGACTGCCATAGTGAAGTCTAGAGAGGGCCTAGAGAGACAATAGAGACGCCATAGTGAGGGCCTAGAAAGGGCCTAGTTTGGACCATAGATACGGCATAGTGAGGGCCTAGTGAGTGCCTAGAGAGGACCATAGAGCCTGCCGTAGTGAAGGCCTAGATGGTTCCTATAGAAGACCATATAGACGGCCATATTGAGTTCCTAGAGAGGGCCTAGAGAGGACCATAGAGACTGCCATTGTGATGGTCTAGAGAGGGTATAGAGAGGAACATAGAGACTGACAGAGTGTGGGCATGAAAGGGGCCTAGAGTGGACCATAGAGACGGCAATAGTCAGGGCCTAGAGAGGGCATAGATGGAACTATACTGATGACCATAGTGAGGGCCTAGAGAGAGACTAGAGAAGACCATCAGGCAGCCATAGTGAGAGCCCTAAAAAGGCCTAGTAGAACCATAGAGACTAGCCAGAGTGTGGGCATAGACAGGCCTAGAGAGGACCATAGGTATGTCCGTAGTGAGGGCCTAGAGGGGCCTAGAGGGGACCATAGTGAGGCCCTAGTGATTGCGTAGTGAAGGCTTAGGGAACACATAGTGACTGCCATATTGAGGGAATAGAGGGGCCTAGAGATGACCATAGAGATGGCCATAGGGAGGCCCTAGAGAGGGCTGAGAGAGGACCATCAAGACTGCCATAGTGACAGCCTAGATAGGGTCTACAGAGGAGCATAGATATGGCCATAATGAGGGTCTAGAGAATGCCTAGAGAGGACCTTAGAGACGATCATAGTGAGTGTTTGGAGGGGACCTTAACAGGACCATAATGACGACCAAGAGAGGACCTAGAGAAGTCCTAGAGAGGGCCTAGAGAGGTCCTAGAGAGGACCACAGAGACGGCCCTAGTGAGGGCCTAGGGACAGCATAGAGAGGACCATAGGAACAGCAAAAATGAGGACCTAGAGAGGGGCTAGAGAGGGCCTAGTGAGATCGTAGAGATGACATAGAGACAGCCACAGTGAGGCCTCGAGTGGACCAAAGAAATGACCATAAAGAGGGCCGAGAGAGGGTGTAAAAGGGCCTAGAGAGGTCCTAGAGTAGACCATAGAGACAGCAATAGTGAGGGTCTAGAGAGGACCATAGTGACACCCATAGGGAGGGCATGGAGAGGCCTAGAAAGGCCTAGATAGGCCTTTAGAGGTCCTAGAGAGAACCATAGAGACAGCCATAGAGACGGCCTATAGAGGACAACATAGACGACCATAGAGAGGGCCTAGAGAGCACCAAAAGAAGGCCTAGAGAGGTCATAAAGTGCACCATAGAGAAGGCCATCTTGAGAGACTAGAGAGCCTAGATGGGACCATTAAGCTGACCACTCTGAGGCCTAGTGTAGGCCTAGAGAGGACCATAGAGATGGCCATAATTAGGGCATAGAGAGTCACTAGAGAGGACTATATAGACGGACATAGTGAAGGCCTAAATAGGGCCGAGAGAGGACCATAGAGCTGGCCAATAGTGAGCGCCTAGAAGGACTGGAGTGGACCATAGAGACGGCCATATTAGGGCCTAGATAGAAAAGTAGAGATGCCCATAGTGAGGGCTATAAAGAGGGACTAGTGAGGACCATACAGACGAACCATAGAGTAGGCATAGAGGGGTCCTAGAGAGGGCAAAGAGAGGAACTAGAGAGGAACTGAGAGACAGCCATAGTGAGTGCTCTAGATGACCTAAAGGGACCACAGAGATGACATAGGGAAGGCCTAGATAGGGCCTAGAGAGGATCATAGAGCTGGCCATAGTGAGCACCTAGATAGGGTCTAGAGTGGGCTATAAAGACAGCCACAGTGAGGGCTTAGAGAGGACCTTAGAGATGGGCATAATGAAGGCCTAGAGAGGGCCTAGAGAGAATCCTTGAGACAGCCATAGTGAGGGCCTAAGAGGGCCTAGAGAGGACCATAGAGACAGCCATAGTGAGGGCATAGAAGGGCCTAGATGATACTATAAAGACGGCCATAGTGAGGGCCTAGAGAGGGACTGGAGAGGACAATATAGATGGCCCAGGTGTGTCCTAGAGGGGCCTAGAGAGGACCAGAGAGACGGCCATAGTGAGAGGCCTAGAGAGGGCCTAGAGAGGACCATAGAGAGACCTTAGTGAGGTCCTAGAGAGGACTAGTTGGGACCATAGAGATGGCCATAGTGAGGGCCTAGAGAGGCCTAGAGAGCACCATAGAGACTCCCATAGTGAGGTATAGAGGGGGCCTAGACAGAAACATAGAGACAGCCATCTTGATGCCCTAAGGGCCTAGAGAGGACCACCATGACAACCATACGAGGTAGAGGTCCTAGAGAGCCTAGACGCATAGAGGGAAGGCAGAAGACCATAGCTGAGGAGCCTAGAGAGGGCCTAGATGGCACCTGACAGTGCCATAATGATGTTATAGAGTGTGTGCTAGAGTGGACCACAGAGATGGCATACTACAGGCATAGAGAGGGAATAGAAAGGAACATAGAGACTGCCAAAGTGAGGCCATAAAGGGGCCAGAGTGCACCATAGAGATGGCAAAGTCAGGGCCTAGAGAGGGCGTAGAAGGGACCATACTCACACCATAGTGAGGCTTAGAGAGGGCCTAGGAGGACCAATGAGACGGCCATAGTGAGGGCCTAGAGAGGCCTAGAGAGAACCATAGAGACTGCCAGTGTGCGGACATAGAGGGGCCTAGAGAGGACCTAGTGATGGCTATAGCGAGGGCTTAGGGGTTTATGAAGGACCATAGAATGGCCACAGTTACAGCCTAGAGAGGCGTAAATGGGACGATAGAGATGACCATAAAGAGCACCTTGCGAGTGCCTAGGAAGGACCATTGTGATGGAATATTGAGGCCTAGAACGGACCTAGAGAGGACGATAGACACTGCCATATTTAGGGCGTAGAGAGGGCCTAGAAGGACCATAGAGATGGCCATAATGATGGCCTAGAGAGGGCCTAGATAGGACCATAGAGACAACCATAGTGAGGGCCTAGAGAGGGCTAGAGAGGACCATAGAGATGCCAGAGTGCGAGCATAGAGGGGGCCAGAGAGGATCATAGAGACGGCCATAGTGTTGGCTTAGAGAGGGCTTAGATGGGCCATAGAAACAACCATAGTGTAACCTAAAGAGGGCGTAGAGAGGACCATATAGACGGTCATAGTGAGGGCCTAAAGAGGACCATAATGACGACAATAGAGAGGGCCTAGGGATGTCCTAGATAGTCCCATAGATACAGCCCTAGTGAAGGACTAGAGACACCTAGAGAGGAACATAGAGATGGCCATAGTGAGGGCCTAGAGAGGGCCTATAGATGTCCTAGACAGGACAATAGAGACGGTCATAGTTAGGATCTAGAGAGGCCCTAGATAGAACCATAAAGATGACATAGAGAGGTCCTAGATATGGCCTAGAGAGGACCATAAGACAGTCATATTGAGTGCCTAGAGAGGGCCTAGAGAGGACCATAGAGACTTTCATAGTGAGCGCCTAGAGAGGATCATAGAGATGGCCATAGTGAAGGCATGGAGAGGGTTTAGGCAGGACCATAAAGACGACCATATGAGGGCCTAGAGAGGGCCTAAGAGGACCATAGAGAGGGCCATATTGAGGGTCTAAAGGGGGCCTAGACAGTACCATAGAGATGGCCATAGTGAGTGCCTAGAGAGCACCACAGTGGATTATAGAGACGTCCATAGTGAGGGCCCAGTGAAGCCCTAGAGAGGACCATAAGAGGGCCATAGTTCCGGCCTACACAGGACGTAGATGGGACCATAGAGACAACCGTAGAGAGCACCTAGACAGGGCCTAGCGGCAGGACCATTAGAAAAAGTCCATAATGAGGGCCTAGAGAGGGCCTAGAGAGGACCACAGAGATGGCCATAGTGAGGGCCTACTGAGGGCCTAGAGAGGACCATAGAGACTGCCAGAGTGTAAGCATAGAGGGGCCAAGTGGGGACCATAGAGATGGTCATAAGAGGTCCTAAGAGGGCCTAGATGGGGCCAGAGAGACGGCCATAGTGAGAACCTGTGGAGGGCCTAGAGAGAACCATAGAGCCGGCCATAGTGACTGTCTAGAGGTGGCCTAGACATCACCATAGAAATGTCCATGCTGAGGTCCTACTGAAGGCCATAGAGGACCATAGAGAGGGTCATAAGGAGGAACTAGAGAGGGTATAGAGAGGACCATAGAGATGGCAATAATGACATCCTAGTGGGGCCAAGAGAGGGCCTAGAGAGGTCCTAGAAAGGACCATAGAGGCAGTCCTAGTGAGGGCCACGTGACAGGCTAGAGATGACCATAGGGTCGGCCATAGTGAGGGCTTAGAGAGGGCCTAGAGAGGACCATAGAGGTGGCCATAGTAAGGGACTAGAAAGGTCCAAGAAAGGACCATGGAGACAGCCATAGTGAGGGCCTAGAGGGGGCCTAGAGAGCACCATAGTTACGGCCATACTCGGGGCCTAGAGAAGGCCTTGACAGGACCACCAATATGGTCACAGAGATGACCTAGAGAGGGTCTAGTGAGGACCATAGAGTTGGCAATAATGAAAGCCTAGAGAGGGAATAGATTGGATGACAGAGATTGTCAGAATGCAGGAATAGAGGGGGCCTACAGAGGACCATAGAGATGGCCAAAGTAAAAGCCTTGAGTGGGCATAGATTGGACCATAGATACGACCATAGTGTGGGCCTAGTGAGGGACTAGAGAAGACCATAGAGACGAACATATTGAGTGCTAGAGAGAATGTAGAGAGGTCCTAGAGAGGGCCTAGAAAAGAACATAAAATGGCCATAGTGTTGGCTTATAGTGGGTCTAGAGCAGACCATAGAGAAAGCCAGAGTGAGAGCACAGATTGAGCCTAGTTAGGGCCTAAATTGCGCCATAGAGACAGTCCATAGTGAGGGCCTAAAGAGGACCTAGAAAGGACAATATACAAGGCCATAGTGAGGCCTAGAGAGAGCCTAGAGAGGTCCTAGAAAGGATCATAGAGATAGCCAGAGTAAGTGACTAGAGACGGCCTAGAGAGGACCGTAATAGAACCTATAGTGAGGACCTAGAGAGGGCCTAAGGAGGTCCTATAGAGGACCACAAAACAAGCAATAATGAGGGCCTAGAGGAGGCCTAGAGAGGACCAAAGGATGTCCATAGTGATGGCCTATGGGGGACCTAGATAGGAACATAAAGACAACCATAGAGAGGACCTTGAGAGGTCCTATATAGGACATAGAGACAGCCATAGTGGGACCTAGATAGGGCCTAAAAGGGCCTAGAGGTCCCCCAAAGTACCATAGAAACAGCCATAGAAAGGGAATAGATAGGACCATAAAGATGGACATAGTGAGTGCCTAAAGCGCATTGATGGGATCATAGAGTCGGCAATGGTGAGGCCTAGAGGGGCCAAGAGAGCACCATAGAGAACAGCCATAGTAAGATCCTAGAAGGGCCTAGACAGAACGATAGAGACAGCCATAGAGAGGTCCTAGAGAGGATCTAGATGGGACCATAGAGACTGCCACAGTAAGGGCCTAGAAAGGGCCTACCTGAAAACATAGAGACGGCCATAGTGAGGGCATAGATGTTTCTAAATGGGACCATACAGATGGCCATAGAGAGGGACTAGAGAGAGCCTAGAGAGGACCATACAGAAGGCCATAGTGAGGGCCTAGAGAGGGCCTAGTGAGGACCATAGAGACTACCATAATGAGGGAATAGTGAGAGATTAGAGAGATCATATAGAGGACCATAGAGTCAACCATAATGAGGGACTAGAGATGGCTTAGAGAGGACCATAAGCAACCCATAGTGAGGGCCTAGTGGGGGCCAAGATAGTACAATAGAGACAACCATAGAGAGGGACTAAAGGAGGCCTAGAGAGTACCATAGAACAGCCATAGTGAGGTCCTAGATAGGGCCTAGAAAGGACCATAGATACGGCCATAGTGAGGGCCTAGTGAGTGCCTAGAGAGGACCATAGAGCCTGCCATAGTGAAGGCCTAGATGGTTCCTATAGAAGATCATATAGACGGCCATATTGAGTTCCTAGAGAGGGCCTAGAGAGGACCATAGAGACTGACATTGTGATGGTCTAGAGAGGTATAGAGAGGAACATAGAGACTGACAGAGTGTGGGCATGAAAGGGCCCTAGAGTGGACCATAGAGACGGCAATAGTCAGGCCTAGAGAGGGCATAGATGGAACTATACTGATGACCATAGTGAGGGCCTAGAGAGAGACTAGAGAAGACCATCAAGGCAGCCGTAGTGGAGCCTAAATAAAGGGCCTAGAAAGAACCATAGAGACTACCAGAGTGTGGGCATAGAAAGGGCCTAGAAAGGACCATAGTATGTTCGTCGTGAGGCCTAGAAGGGGCCTAGAGGGGACCATAGTGAGGCCCTAGTGATTGCGTAGTGAAGGCTTAGGGAACACTAAGTGACTGCCATATTGAGGGAATAGAGGGGCTAGAGATGACCATAGAGATAGCCATAGGGAGGCCCTAGAGAGGCTGAGAGAGGACCATCAAGACTGCCATAGTGACAGCCTAGATAGGTCTACAGAGGAGCATAGATATGGCCATAATGAGGGTCTAGAGAATGCCTAGAGAGGACCTTAGAGACGATCATAGTGAGTGTTTGGAGGGGACCTAAACAGGACCATAATGACGACCATAGAGAGGACCATAGAGAAGTCATAGAGAGGGACTAGAGAGGTCCTAGAGAGGATCATGGAGACATACTTAGTGAGAGACAGCCCTAGACAGCCCTAAGACATAGAGTATGCCCTAGCTTAGGGAGGACTAATTAGATGCCTTAGTGAGGTCCTAGAGCAGGCCCAGATGGGAAAATAGGCAGCCATAGAGATGGCCTTGAGACGGCCATGATGAGGTTCTAGAGAAGGCCTACATAGGACCACAGAGATGACCATAGAGAAGGTCCTAGAGACGGCCTAGAGAGTACCATAAGACGGCCATATGAGGCCTAGAGAGGACCATCAAGATAGCCATAGTGAGGGTCTAGAAAAGGCCTATAATAGTACCATAGAGATGACCATAGAGAGGTCCTAGAGACGGCCTGGAGAGGACCATATAGACGTCATAGTGAGGCCTAGAAAGGGAATAGATGGGACAATAGAAACTGCCATAGTGAGGGCCT
>JAJTUV010003843.1:0-44482 GCA_021653895.1 Mastomys natalensis | reverse complement strand
AGCACTGGTATGGTGTTGCTTGGGCACTGAGATAGGAGGACCAATCGTGGGCTGCAAGGTAAGATTCTGTGTCCCTGCCAAACAAAAAAAGCTAGGCCAGCACTCTGGAGCCAGAGCCATTGGGATGTATAGTAAGACTGTATCTCAAAAAACCAAACCAAAGCAACAACAACAAAACCCCAACGAGCCATTCCTCCAAACCCCAATTATTTCAGAGCTCAGACTATTTTTTTGTTGGTTTTGGAGACTGAACCCAGGGTCTTATGCATGCTAAGAAGTGGCTTACCACTGGACTATACTCCAACCCTGTATTCTGGATTTACATAAATTAATAATTAAATCTTTGGTGTTAGGGATTTTATTCATAAACAATAATACTTTTTAGATAATGTCTATGTTGCAGCTATGCTGAAAGATGGTGGCCAAGATATTAGGGTTGATTTTTTTTTTTTTTTTTGTCTAGCATGTCTACTAAGCATCTGAGTCAGAAAATCCAGTAACAGTTGTAAATATGTTGCTGTAGAGTTAAAACTGGAGTAGATACACTTAGGAATTACTGCCTTAGAAGTAAGTAATATCACCCAGTGTGTATGGGGGAGAAAGTGGTGCTGGTAAGAGCAAAAGCAATCAAATCTAATGAAAAATGCACTTGCAAGCATAAGAGTGATGATTCCACTGAAAAGGACAGGGAGGGAGGGAAGAGGATTTGGACATCCCTAAGCTGAGATTGGAAATGCTCCAAAGTCTGAAACTTCTTGAGTACTGAGATACCACTAGTAGAAACTTCCATTACTGACAGGCTGAAAGAATACAGCTTAAGAACATGGTTTATTTAATGTCTCCAAGGAAAACAAGACCCTGTTAGTCCCTTTCAGCTACAATTTAAAACACCTTTTCTGAGCATATCCAGGTTCTTACTTGCAAGTCTGTCTATTAAGTAATAAAATGGCATTGTTGTCACTGTTCAGTAAAACTGTTGAGTGCATAAAGTTAAAAAATATATAAGATTATTGTTAGGGGATTGTAGAAATGGCTTAGCAGTTGATAGCACTTACCTGCTCTTTCAGAGGATCTGAGTTCAGGTCCTGGGACCTATGTTGGCAGCTCACAGCTACCTGCCTATAAAATCCAGCTCTGGGATATCTGACAACCTTGTGCCCTCCACAGGCACCTGAACATGGTATACACTAATACAAATATACACACATACATGAAAACATCTTTATATATGTGTAAGGTATATATGAAAGAAAGTATATTTTGGCCGGGTGGTGGTGCATGCCTTTAATCCCAGCACTTGGGAGGCAGAGGCAGGTGGATTTCTGAGTTCGAGGCCAGCCTGGTCTACAGTGAGTTCCAGGACAGCCAGGGCTATACAGAGAAACCCTGTCTTGAAAAACCAAAAAAAAAAAAAAAAAAGAAAAGAAAATACATTTTGTATATGTTTTAGTCCTCAAATATTTTGAACAGAAATATGAAAAATATTAAATTCTGGAATAGTTTTCGTTTCTAAGCATTGTAGATAAGGGATACTCCTCCCCACAGTGTATTAATTCACATCCTGTGGGATGCCCTTTTGGTGTTTTGGTTGTAGTCACCAACTCTTTGCCAATCTTGTTTCAATTTATATTTCCCTTTAATTATTTTATTGTTTTGTCTTTGTAGTAGATAGCATGTTATCTTAGTGTTTATTGAAGATGAGAATGCAGTATTTCTTTGATGTTCTGATTTTATTTTCTCTGGGTGGTGTATTATTTCATTAGTAGCTAGAACATAATGCTTTTAGTTTGTTTCCATGGTGTGAAAAGCCACTGACAGATGGTGGATTTTTTTATTAGAGATCTTAAAATGAAGATGTTCTAATTCTATCATTTTATTGGCATATATTATTGTACAAAATAAATAGGTTTCTTTTCATTTCTGTGTACAATTTACTATGGTCATAGCCAACTGCAATCATTCTGTCTTCTCTCTGCCTGCCTTTGCAGTGCTCCATTTATGTTTTAGCCTTTGTCAGAGAGAGAGAGAGAGAGAGAGAGAGAGAAATCTTGATTTCTTATGCACCATTTCCCTCCATTGGCTGAAATAGTTCAAAATGGAGGCATTTTATTTGGGATAGGGTCTCAATTTACTATGGTAGCAGAGGCTGATTCTCCTTTCTTTAACTCCTAAATCATAGGATTACGATCATGCACCACTATGGCAAGTAGAGAC
Organism: Mastomys natalensis; assembly: GCA_021653895.1. Taxonomy (NCBI): domain Eukaryota; kingdom Metazoa; phylum Chordata; class Mammalia; order Rodentia; family Muridae; genus Mastomys; species Mastomys natalensis. The sequence continues at coordinate 42,268 of JAJTUV010003843.1, read as the reverse complement.
ATTTCTTATTTACTATTGAGTTACCCAGTGTTTATAATGAGAGGCAGAAAAATTTTTATGTAAAAAATGATTTGCCAATTTCAGAAAGATGGGTTGATCGATCTCTAATTCTGATGGGTTAGAAGGTTTTGTCATGATCATAGATATTTAAGTACATCTGGGACATTTCCATATACTTTTTAGGAGATAAACTTGTTCCTTAAGAATCAACTGTTTTAGGATTGGAAATTGATAGTTTTTTTTGTTTGTTTTTTTAATTCTAGTTTACATTTATGCCGGATTCTCAGTGAAAATAAAAGCCATGACAGTTCGACCTACAGAGGTATGATTTTTAAAAGTATCATAGCTATCATCTTTGGTCTGTTTAAAATTATAAATCTTTATTTGATCTTATGTATGAAAACCAAAAATATAAGAGTACATTTATTAAGACCCTAGAGTCAGTAAAAAAATGTAGTTATTGTAAGACTAATATCTTGGATACCCACATTATTTCATTTGTTTGACTTTTATAATTGATTGTACATTTGTTTAAATTTTTGTAGTTAGCTGTACCAGTCATAAATGTGAGAGAAAGCTTACTGGAAAGAAAAACTGTTTTGGTCATATTTGCACTAGAAAATTTACACCAACCCAGTTCAGTGTTTTTGCTCAAGCTGGTTGTATTCAGGTGGTATCTGGGGAGCTTGTTAAAGGCAGTTGTCATGGAAAATATAAGCAAAGGAGTGTTTGCTGCATACACAGATAGGATATATTAAGTAAAAAATGTTCCTTAATTAAGCAGGATGCACATTTCACTTTTATAGATGGATTTTACTGTTTAGCTTTCACTAATTTAAAACTAGGAACATGGATTTGGCAAAAGATAAGCCAAAATGAAAGCAATTGTGTCTGATTTATGTGTTTTTATTTATAGCTTTTTTTTTTTTTTTTTTTTTTTTTTTTTTTTTTTTTTTTTTTTGTTTTTTCAAGACAGGGTTTTTCATGCTCAGGTTTTTTTTTTTTTTTTTTTTTTTTTTTTATAGCTTTTATTGAAGATAGTCCTGTGCTTTTTGGTATGAAATCAGTATTTTATAATTAATAGTCTAACAAAATACATATATACCAATTTTGTAGTTACATGGCATTGTGAATAAATGATTAAGAACAGTGTTTTTCCTATAGAAAAACTTATTTTGGTTTTTATCAAAATTGAATATTACCTTAATTTGAGAGAATATATTTATTAGATGGAACATTTTGGAGGCTTGAGGGGAAAGTATATTTTACAAATGAAATACCAAGTTTTGGTTTCTGTTATTTTTAGGAAGCTCTGTTTTAAGACTTAACATCTCAGCTGGGTTTGGTGGCACATTCCTGTAATCCTAGAACTTTGGATGCTGAGATGAGGATTGTGATTTCAAAGCCAGCCTGGGCTATAAAGCAAGTTCTAGACCAATCTGAGCTGTGTAGTAGAACTCTGTCTCAAAAACAGCCAACCAAATAGCAAACAAAAAAGTCAAAAAGTCTTTTAATGTGTCTAGCATGACACCCATAAATACTAGATTTTTACCTTGTTTATAAAATCATATAATTGGGCTGTATAAATGTATAGCTCAGCAGTAGAGCACTGTCCAGGCAAATTGGAAGCCCCATTTTTTTGTTTCTAGTATTCCAAGAAAATCTGTATGATCACTCATAATGACTTTCAAGTGTGTGTGTATGCTGACACATACATTTGTTTTGTTTTTCCTATAAAGTTGACTGCTGGAAATTTAGGAAAGTATAAAAGTATTCATATATGTATATGTGTATAAAATTCTTCTCTATACATTACATCCAACCACAGTTTCCTCTGCCTCCATCCCTCCTAGTTCCCCTTCCCACCTTCCATCTCCCTAGATCCACTTCTCATCTGTCTCCTTTCCAAAAAAAAAAAAAAAAAAAAAAAATCCCAAAACAAAACCAAACAAACAAAAAAACCAAAAAACACTATTAGGTTCCGAGGGATATCTACTGTACTTGAACATGGCCTAACAAGCTACAATAGGGACTGTGTATAAACCTTCATATCATAGCTGGAAGTCGCAGTCCAGTAGGAGGAAAAGGGTCCTATGCACAGGCAAAAGAGTTAGAACATTCTACTCCCACTTATGAGTCCTATAAGAACACCAAGATGTATATAATGTATATGCAGAGGACCTAGTTCATCAGACCCATATAGGGTCTGTGTTTGTTGCTTCAGTCTCTGTGAACCCCTATGAACCCTGCTTAGTTGATTCTGTGGGTTGTATTCTTGTTGTATCTTCATTCCTTCTGGCTCCTACAATCCTTCCTTTTCCTCTTCCACAGGATTTCCTAGTCTCTGCCTAATATTTGGCTATGGGTCTTTGCATCTGTTCCCATCAGTTGCTGGATGACAATTGGGCTAGGCATTGATGTATAAGTATAGCAAAATATCATTAGGAATCATTTCATTGATTATTTTTTTTTTTGTTTCTTGCCAGTTGTGTTTGGTTCTATCATAGGTCTCTGGGTTGTTCTGCCTTTATTTCCTGACCATCTAGGCTGTATCAGGCATGGGCTCCCTCATGTGGGCCTCATGCTGAACCAGTCTTGGTTGATCATTCCCACAAGTTCTGAGCCACTATTGCCCCAGCATATCTTGCAGGCAGGTCAGATTATAAATTGAAGGGCCTTGCCTGGTTATAAAAAAATTCTGGTACTGGAAATGCAGGGGCAGGAGTTTTGAAGCCACTCTGGGATACATTGTGAGACCCCGCCTCCAAAAAGGAAAGCACTTCCAAACCACTGGATTACTTATTTTTTTTCTTTTCCATGCTTATTAGTTTTAGACTTATTTAATTTTGATCTTGTTTGAAAATTTATGTGTATAAGTTAATGTGTTACTATTCTTTAAGTTTTGAATGAGTGGCATGAATCCTTAAAAGTATATGATTATAGTTCATTTGTTTGTTGTTTTGGCTTACACATGAATCAAGAATATTTACGGCCGTGGCCTTATTGACTGAATAACCATTATTCTTCTTGAGTTTCTCCTCTTTCTTCCTCAACACATAGACCTATTGGTTAATCTCTGCCAGTAGCCAAGCTTTGGTGTAAGGTTCCATTTGGTGGTTCATGGAAGAAACTGACTTAATACTGCCTTTAGAATCTCCTTTGTTTTGTCTTAGATTTAGTATGGGTAGTATTCTCTCTTACATATCACTTGTTATACCTTGGAATTAATTTCATTTGAGACACACAATTTACATAGTGCATACTGTTTGTTCACTTTTAAAGATTTCTCTGCTTTTTAGCAATGAAACAATATTGTTGGCTAGAGAGATTGTTCAGCAGTTAAGAACTCATACTGCTTCTTTGAAAGGATCTGCCATCAAACACTTACATGCAAATATCCCTCTGTCTAGTTGCTATCCTTAAAACTGTTTTTTCCTAAATGTTAGCACTAATGTGAAGTATTTACTGATTTTTTTTTTCATATACGAAGGTTGTATATTTCCCTGCACATTGTGAATGTGTAAAGTGTAAAGTTTTCCAACTCTGGCTAGCTTGGTAGTTTTAAAGCACCATTTTCTTAGTTACTGTTGCTGTAACAAACCTCTATGACTAAAAGTAATGTGGAGGGAAAGGGTTTATTTCATTCTATAGCTTGTAGTCTATCATTGAGGGAAGTCAGAGCAGGAACTCGAAGACAGGAAGCCGGAAGTAGAAGCTGATGTTGAAGTCATGCAGGAGTGCTGCTTATGGCCTACCCCTCCTTCCCTGCATATTTATCCTGCTTTGTTAGAGCACCTGGGATCACTAGCCCAAGGGTCACCATGCCCACAGCGAACTAGGCTCTTCTATAGCAGTCATCAAAAATCAGTCATGAAAATAGTACCACAGGCTTGCCACAGGGCAGTCTGGTAGGGGACATTTTCTCAGTTGAGGTTTGGTCTTTCCGAGTAATTCTAGTTTGTGTCAAATTAGCATAAAACTAGCTAGCACAATTGACCCTTGTCAACTTGACACACAAACACAGCATTGTTAGACCCTAACATTTCTTTTCATCCTCAAGATCTCATATTAATGTTAATATCACAATATAAAATATTCCAACTTTAAAAGTCTCAGTCTTTAAAGTTCAGTCTCTTTAAAACAGCTTAAGTTTCTTTCAGAGTTCAACCATCTGTAAAATATTCAAATTCCCCAAAATATCCATAGTTTGCAAAGTATCTAGTCCTTTTAAAAACTCTAGTCACTTTAAAATTCAGTCTCTCAACTATGTGTTCCTGTTTAAAAAAAAAAAAAAGTTACATAGTTTTTTACTTCAAGAGGAAATAACCAGGGCACAGTCAAAGAAAAGCAAAACTAAAGTTCAACAGTGAACAGAGTTCAGTGCTTGATGTCTGGGACCTACTCATTATCATCTGGGCACCAAAGGGCCTTGGCAGCAGCACTTCTGGCTATGCCAGCCACAGCTTATCCAGCTAGTTTCCTAGGCTTGGGCTGGCTCCACTCCATAGCTTTGCTGTCCTTGGCATTCATCTGGCTTCTCCAAAATGCTGGGGTCTCCTGCTTGCTATAACTAGACTGCATCTTCACCACCATCCTTTCTTGAGTTCTCTTCAGGGACTCTGATCTTGCCACAAGGCATGAAGCCTTCTTGTCTCCATGACTGCTTCATTCCTGGGGCTTCTATTTCAGTCGAGGCTGTACATTCACCCATAGCCTGTTTTGGTCTCCCATGATGTCAAGCCTCAGCTGCTCTCCATGTCCTTCAGTCCTGGGATTTTCACTGCAGCAGAGGCCAGACTTTTACCTATGACCTCTCCTGACCTGTCAGATTGTTGATCTTCATAATTCTCTAATGCAGTGTTTTCCAATCTGTGGGTCACCACCTCTTTGTGGATCAAACAACCCTTTCACAGGGGTAGCATATCCAGGTATCCTACATATCAGATATTTACATTATGATTCATAACAGCAAAACTACAGTTATGAAGTAGCAATAAAATTAATGTTTTGGTTGGGGGTCACCACAACGTGAAGAATTGTATTAAGGGTCTTAGCATTAGGAAGGTTGAGAACCACTGCTTTAATGCCTATAAAATCATTAGGAAACTCTTCAAAATTACTTAGTTCTTCTGCCAGTATGAGGTACAATCTTGGCCCCCTCTGGACCACAGCTTTTGTTTGCTGACTCCAAGGAAATACTGCTCAAAAGATTTTGCTTCATTGATGCTGGTCTTTTTTTCTTCCTCTTCCTCCTCTTCTTCTTTTGAGGCTGCAACTTACTTTTTATTTTTGTTAATTTTTTAATTATTTGTTTTATTTTTATTTTATGTGCATTGGTGTTTTGCCTTTTTGTGTGTATGTATGAAGGTGTCAGATCCTCTGGAACTGGAGTTACAGACAGTTGTGAACGTTCATGTGGGTGCTGGGAATTGAACCTGGATCCTCTAGAAGAATAGCCAGTGCTCTTAACTACTAGGCTACCTCTCTCACCACTGTGACAATTTTTATTGAGAGCAATCAGGCTTTTTATACCTTTATCAGAAATAGAATATAATGGCAGTTGCCAGGATCGATACAGTTGTAGTTGCCAGGATATAATGATGTTTGTAAGCTATTCAGGGTACACAAGATTAATGTCTTAAGACCAATTGTCCTCTCAAGATTACATACTTCCTTGACTTCTGAGGGAACATACAGAGAAGCACAAAGTGGCCTGAACCCTTCACTGCCTGAGGGAGTGTATTAGTCTCTCAGGAACTGCAAGGCATATTGTGCTCTGTGAGCCATAGACTCTAACCTGAAAGTCTATGAGGTGTACCCCTCAAGGCAGCTAGGTCCCCTCCCTGCAAGTCAGCCCAATGAGAGTGGATAATAGTGGGTGTTTGCTTTATTAAAGGAATTGCAGAAAAGAAAAAATGTCTCTGACTCCTACATCCTACTTGAAACACTCAAGCCAGATAGTATTGTATGCAGGAAGGAAAGGATCTCATGTTTCACATATTCTTGACTTCAAGAATAATTGATAATATGAAAAGAATAGGCATCATAGGAGAATTCTTAGATGTGGGCACTGTCTTTCTGTTGAAAGAGGAAATATATAAGAAGATAGGGCTAATCTTAACACTTTCTCAACCCACAACAATCAATAAATTTACATTTTTTGCTTTAATTCCATTCATGTATTCTGTTCCTTACTTTTTTCTGCTTTTCTTATATTTTAAAAAGTTATTGATTCTTTGTGAATTACCCATTGTGTTCTCCAATCCCATTCATCTCCCAGTCCCTCCATATCTGTCCCCTACTCTTGCATCCTCCCCCACAAAACAAAACAAAAACTAAAAAGTAAACAAACAGACGGAAAACTTCTTGGTGTGGAAGCTTTGGTGTGTCACACGGTATACCCTTTTGCCCAAATAGCTTTACTTGCAAATTTTCATTGCAGTGATTCATTGGTCTGATTTGAGGCCTCTGGCTTCTGCTATACCATCAACACTGGATTCTCACCAGGATTGTTGCCCTGAGTCATGGAGATTCTGCAGCTTTGGATCTACAAGACTGGTCCCTTCACACACTCCAGCAACTCATAGATAGGATAGATGTTGAGGTGGGCCAACTCAAAGCTCTGGATCTGGGCCTGACTGGTAGCTGAGTTGGTCAGCCCACTAGCTCTCATGCCCAAGCCACTAGGCCAGCTCTCCCTTACTTGCCTAGGTAAGGGATGGAACCAGGTCTCCTGAGTGCCACAGTTGGTGAGGGGCAGAACTAGCTTTCCTGTGCTGGTCTCATCTTAATCACCACATATTTCTCTGCTCCAGCTAACAGGCATCAATTGTCCTAGGTTCTGGTCTCTTGTTAATCTCAGTTATCTCTTCCACTCCAGCTGACCTACAGATGATTAACACAAAATATCACACATATGGCCCTGGTAGAGTCTTTGCTTCCCTTTGAAACATCACAAGCCCAGCCACTATCATTATCTGCATTGCTTTCAACAGTCTTATCTAAGCTCCCTGATCTCTGAGCTTTCACTGTCCTTTTCAATTCAAGATTGTAAATGTCAAAACACTTGGTCAAGTCTGTCATAGCAATATCTCATGACCAATTTCTGTCTTAGTTTGGGTTTCTATTGCTATGATAAAATACCATGAAATGAAAGCAACTTGTATTTACCATTTCTTTAAATATAATAGAAGTTCATGATCATTTAAAAATATTTACTCAGAAAGTTGCAAATTAGAATCTTTCTTGGCTACTTTGTGGATTATAATTTGGCTCATTTTATATTTCATTTGTTCAACAAAATGACCTGGGTCACTTTTCTCTATTTTAATTTTCTGTGGTTAAGATAGCTCCAGTGAACAGTATGTAACATACTCCAGGACCACAATTAATGAGAGCTGCTTTGTTCTTTTAACTGCTTAAAAAAGTCATATGGGTAATTTAAAACATTGTGTATTTTGTAAGAAATTTTGTTAACGTAAGTAAAAAATATAAAATTGATCTTATTTCTACCATAGCAACACATGTTTTTTTTTTTGGTTTGTTTATATGGCTTATTTACTTTTAAACACAGTGAGGGCATAGTGTTTATAATGGCAGAATACTTAAAATAAATTCTCCATGAAGAATCAATGTCATATTTGTTTAGAAAATGAATTTATGGACATATTTATTTCATTGCTAAATAATATCTTTATTGTCTAAAAGAAGTATATTTTGATTTTATTTTGCTTGTTTTGTGATTAGTAGTTATATCAGAGGATTTTTTTTAAGAATTTCTTTTTTCACTTCTTTTTTTGTCCTGAAAATTTTTGATTTTTTTTTTCCTAAAAGGGGATTATTACTAGGCTTTATTTTAGTTTCTTTGAGAGTGAAATGGCATTGGGCAGGATCTCATATAGTCAGGTTGGCCTGCAACTTGCTGTGTAGAGGAGATGGCTTTAAACTCCTGCTCTTCCTGCCCCTGCTTTCTGAATGCATGCTGGAACTGTGGACTGGTTGTACACCACCATATCTGGTATTTGTATGTTTTAGACTAAGTTTCCTTTGAGTACTTTTCTATTTCGTCATCTTGGGGATTGAACTCAGTATCTCAGAAGTCTTAGGGAATCACTCCACTAGTTGATCTACATTTCTCTAGCTCCTAGGCTTTATTTTTATTTGTGTTTTAGGTTTTTGAGAATGTGTCATGTAGCCCATGCTGGTCTGGAACTTGATATGTGTGCTGAAATTGACTGCAGATCTGTCTGTCTACCTATATCTCCCAAGTGCTTGAATCACAGGCTACGATGCCCAGTTTTATGTCATGTATGAAATAGAATACAGAGCTTCTTGCATGGTAGGCAGGAACTTTACCAACTGATTTATGTCAGTATTCCTCTATTAGTGTTTTTTAGCACTCCTTGTTTTTTGACTTTTTAATGATCGGAAGGAGAAAAAATTATTATACAGAAATAAAGAAAAAATGACTCGAAGGTGTTCAGTCAACTTCTAACTCCCCACTCAATAAAAGACTTTGTTGAGGAAATGAGGCGGTAATATTAGCATGGGTTACTTGTTGACAATTCTCATTAAATAGCAATTTTTGTTTGCACATACATAGTTTTACTTGTACATATGTCTTAATTTTTTTGAATTCTGATTATATAAATTGAAGAAAAAAAGAAATTTAGATTTTGGAAGAAATTTCCTATCATGCTTAACTCTACTCCTTAGGTTTCATGTAGCTCCAAGACTGAATAGAGTGTACTCTGAATACATTTACACAAATCTGTGAAGGTGGCTAGTAGGGAAATGGTTAATTATGTTTATATCTTGTTGGAGTATAGTGTACTCATTTAAAATATTTCTGAAGACACTGAGAAAATGCTTTATAATGTGTTAGTGGGTCAGGTGTGTTAGTACATGTCTGTAAATCCAGTACCTGGGACGCGAGATAGGATTGTCCTTCACAACTTAATGAGATATCGTCTAAAATTAAAAGTGGCTGGTGATGTAGCTTATTGATAGAGCACTTGCTTAGCACACATTAGGCTCCAGGACTACCAGAAAAGAAAAAGAAGTATTGAAGAAGGAATCAAAATATGAAATGATGTACATAGTAAATGTGTGAATATGTGAAATTTGTAGCCATGGAAAAAAAGAGAAGGGAATGCTTAATCTCTAGTCAAATTACAGTGGAGAGCAAATGGTTAGCTTTTCCTAAACCCATTAATGGTAAATGTAAATGTAAATGTAAAAAGATAAGATCCTACAGAAAACTATTACAAATAGATGTTTTATTACTGATGTTTTATAATAATTGTGAGAAATAAGAAAGAATAGTTTTCCAGGAGTTTGCGTTTCTTGTTAAAGATACTATCTTTACACTATGTCTTTTATGTTCAACAGATTTTCAACAAGCTCTCTATGAGTTGTCATACCATGTCATTAAAGGAAATTTAAAGCACGAACAGGCATCTAGTGTTCTTAATGACATTAGTGTAAGTATATATATACTTAAAACAGTAATTGTTGCATATTTTTTCACTTTTGCTACAAAGCTCTTTGAAATGTATAACATGTATTGTGTCAAAATAATAGTTGTTTTAAAGGTAATATTGGTAAGTCATTTTTGCTCTACAGAAATTGATAATTTAGTCTTTCCTTCTGGTTGTAAGGAAGAAAAGGTTATAGAAACTGGGTTGAGCAAGACAGAAGTACTGGAATGAAGTCAAAGCCTTTTGAACTAATATTTTGACTCTAGAAATAAAGTATTTTCTTCAAACAATGTTACTTTTGATAATTATGATTAAGATTTTAAGAATTAAGTGATTTTAAATTGTGGTTGCACAACTCTGATTCACATTTGTATCTGTTTTCTACTTTAGAATATAACAGATTTTTTTTTTAAACCATAAGTGGCTAATTCGATTTTATTTATATTTATTGGAGGATTTAGGCTAGATTCAGAGCAGATACTTTAAAATGCAGATTCAGTGTAGACTGCCAATGACTCATGCTGTTGGTGGTTTGATAATTTGAACTGGAAGAGGGACTGTTAATTGTTAGGATGTTTAGTGTAAACTCGTAAACTCATAATTTCAAGTGGTGTGCTGTGCTCTTGTTAGGCAGGTCTTTAGATTTGTGTAAATTATTTGTCCAACTTTTTGAATAAATATTGAGATGATATTTGGGAATTTCTGTGAATTTTCTGTATGTTTTATGTTTCTGTAGTTCTTTTCTGTGGGAGTTTGGATGGAATTCGCTTCATATGAATTTTGTGCTTTTCTTGGGTAATTTTAATGGAAGTTTTAAGTTTAGCTGTTATGATACTCCCCACCCCTCCCTAAGTACATTTGAGCAGTAGGAGTTTTAATACATATTTCTCTTCCTTCCTGAAACTGTCTCCAGTTAAGACAGTTCATATTGAAGTGGTATATTTCTTTGGAAAAACTCTTGCATCATTCTAATTCTGTTCTTTCATTAATCTGAGTATTTGTATTCATAGCCCTTGAACAACTGATAGACCACTAAGATAATTTGATTCTGTTAATTGAGAGTTGATATAATTTTAGTCTGTATGCACAATTGACTATAATTATTTTCCCATTTATGAAAATAGTCTAAATAAATGTTATGTATACTGTGTTTTTAGAAGTTAGTGTGTCCTTTATTTTGAATACTTCATTATATGTATATGCTTCTATACTGCATTGCCTTTGTCATGGCTTTTTCATACTAATATATATATTTGTCCAGTATCTTAACCACACAAATGGATTTATATGACTCCTAGCAGCTGCCAGCCTTTTTCTTTAGAATTTCTTTCTTACACTTTCTGAAAATAGATGAATTTTAGGGTTGCTATAGTGCTAGAAAACTACTAATTACAGTAACTGAACTGTGATGCTTACTAATGGGAAATGGCTCTAAAACTGATCATGGAAGTAGCAAGTCGAGAGACAAATGTGGAATAATGCTGGTGCTTTCATTCAGAAACAAGATTTTGGGTCAGTATTTTTCCCCCAAAAGCTATAAACAAAGAGCGAATAAAGAAAATAAAAAGAAAAATTGATAATTGTTTTATCATCATGGAATGTTAAATTATGGAATAATTGCTTTTAATTGATATAATTTTTAGATTTCTGGTCTTCTGATACTATGATTTTTTTTTTCTGAGACAGGGTCTTACTGTGTATATGTAGCCCTGGCTAGCCAGGGGTTTGCAGATTATACTGACTTTGAAATCACAGAAGCCTGCCTGCCTCTGCCTGTAATCCCAGGATTAAAGGCCTGTACCACCACATCCAGCACAAGTACTTTCTTCTAACTGATATTCTTATATTTATGAAACTTACCTAGGAGAATTCTAATGTTGGAGTTTAGATGATTTCTAGGTGATTGATGAGAATTGTTTTGAAATAGCACTTTTTCTGTGCTATTCTGGAACTGATTGTAAATCTCTTTTTATTGTAGGAATTCCGTGAGGATATGCCTTCTATCCTTGCTGACGTGTTCTGCATATTAGGTAGGTCGGAAATGTTTATTTACATGTAACAACTTTGTGGTAAGTTCATGTTAAATGCTTTCTTTGAACATGCAAATGTTTCTGCAAATCTTCATTCATTTTTAACTTTATGCAGAATATAGTTTTGTAAATCGTCATCAATTTATAAATTTTATAAATTTAGCTGTTGTTCCCTTTTGATTCTTAATTTTAAAATGAGTATTAGTCAGAGTCATCAAAAGTACTTTTGTTTTGAGGATAAGAAATTTGTGTTGTATTTATTCAGAAAAGAATTCATATAAAAGACTTTTTTTTCTCAAAAAAGAATACTTTTTTGGTTTCTAATTAAAGGTAGTGTTTTTGAGGAAAACATGGTTTTACAAAATTATTTGTCTAATTTTAGCTATTGATTAAATAACCTCCCCATCAGTTTTTTCCTTTGTGTGACTTTGAGTCCTAACAGATAACATTGCTAGACATTTATTACCTTTAAAACAAGACTATCCTCTGAGGGTTTGTCAAGTTGGAGTTACTTTAGTTTATTACTCTTAATTCCTAGGATTAGGTGAGTTACTTTTTTTTTATCATCATTAATGAACTTTATTATATTCTGTGTTATATTCTGTATTATCTTTTTTTATCATTGGAACTTTTATTTACATTTCAGGTGAGTATCTAGAGTTTGGTCTTAGCTAATATGAATTCTTATATATGGTTTTGAGAATGTTTCGAGTTTCAGAAGAGTGGCAATTTTGGGAACAGGTTAAAATATATGAGTTATAAATGTGAAAGACAGACCACTAATGAGTTGGCCATGTGTCCTAGTTTTTCCCCTCCTGGCAAAATCATTAATAGTGTCATCTTTTGCACTGAACTGTCCTGGTTTGAATGATAAAGTACATCTTCATGGTATTTAATTGATTGGTTTATACAAAATGACAAAAGATACTTAATATTTGAAAATGTTACTAACAAATATATTTAACACAAAACAAATTCCAATGTAAAAACAATTGTTTTTTTCCACCAATCTTATATACAGGAAACCAGTTTATAGGAGCTATTTTTGAAAGATGTTCTTTACTAATGTTGTCTTTCTTTAGTAGTTATCAGTTACTAACCTTTTCACTCTGTTCAATTCTTAAATGTAGTAGTTTTTCTTAAATTGACTTATTTTGTTGAAATATAGCTGTCCTTCATTTTTTTTAGACATGAATTATTTCTACAGGTCATTGCATTTTACTGTAACATGAATTTATGATGATGATATTTGGTTACTTTGGGGGAAATTTATTCCATACTACCCAACTCATTTTTACAGGCATGATTAGAATCCCATACTTGGATAAGACTATGCTTCATCTTCCCTTCATGCACACTCATTCTTGTTAGGAAAAAAATGGTACAAGGGTGACTCCAGAACAAGTAGAGTAATTAGGATTAAGAGTGTGATCTAGGGCGCTAGAGATAGCCCAGAGCTTAAAAGAGTACAGGCTACACGTCCAGAGGCCCTAAGTTCAGTTTCCAGCAACCAGATGGTGGCTCACAATCATCTATAATGAGATCTGATGCTCTCTTCTGATGTGTAGGCGTACATGCAGACAGAGCACTGTATACATTTAAATAATTAACTCCTAAACAACAAAAAAGGAATGTGTTCTAGCTGGCTGGGAAGATGGCTCAGTGGTTAATAGCACTTGTTGCTCTTCAGAGAACAGAGATTTAGTTCCCAGCACCCACATGGCAGCTCCTCATCCTTAGGTCCAATTGTAGAGGAGTCTACCTCCATAGGTACCATGCTTGAATGTGGTACATATACATATATGCAGTTAAAAGTCATGCACATAAATTAATTTTTAAAAAGATGAGAGTTATGTGTAATGATGATGATACTAATAATATTATACCATAGGTGGTGTTTTTAGAACACCTTTCATATTTTTGGCATCATGTTAAAGCTTTTCAACTTAATCTTTATAACAACTGTATGGTAAGTATACCGATTGGCAAAATGAGGTTTAGTGAGATTTTTTTTTTTCAAGGCAATGCAGCTAGTAAGGCAGCCTTTGAACTTCAGTCTTTTTGTCTCCAGAGCCCATGATCTTTTTTACAAGTACAGTATATTCCTATACTTTTCAGGTTAAGACACCTTTTAAAAAGACTAATGACATGAGGGTTAGGGAGCCTGAGTAACTTGAGAGGCTGATTCTGAAGTAACAAGATGCACTGATGTGACCTAGGAGGTGGGCCAGTTTGTTGGTGATATAGGAGACAGGAATAGAAGGAAGCTGAAGGCTTTTTAGAAAATCATAGGGAAATTAAAAAGAATATTCTAAGTGTTAATTAAGGATACAGGAGTAAGGTATGATGAAATGTTTATTTGAATGGTGTTTTGAGTTAGAAGAAAAACAATAATGAAAATAGAGAAAGTATAATTGGGATAAAACTAGTAAACTGAGTGTTGAGACAGGTTAACTAACAGATTTACTGAGGTCCTGTTCAGTATTATTACCATAATCACAAGCTGACAGAATAGTACCTTAACCAGGTCAGGTAGCTAAGAGGATTTGGGTATCACGTGCCTGAACTTAAGGACCTTAGTGATGTATGCCATCTTAACAACTTTGGGACTCAGTGATAACTGGGAACCCTTGGAAAAAATTAATGAGATCATTTAAGTCTTGGAGAAAACACCACTAAAAAGTGGAGATTAACTGGGCATGGGGGTATAGGCTTCTAACAGTCTCAGCACTCTGGAGGCAGAGGTAGGTGGATCTCTATGAGCTTGCGTCATCAGTGTGGTCTACATAGAAGGTCTACTTGCCAGGGATGCATTATGAAACTCCATGTCAGGAAAAAACAGTTGAGGTAGTATTGTAAATTAACGTTGCATAAATCATACCCTAAATTTTCTGTTTTATTTTTTCTTGTGTGCTGTAGTGTATAGAACCCATGATCTCACAGGTACTAAGCAAGTGCTTGTACCACTAAGCCACACCCATAGTCCCTAAAATTTTCTTAATGTACTAGTGCTAACTTTGTGCTACAGTGGCTAGGATATGGGCAGATGGCAGTTGTCAAGAAGGAATAGTGAGGGGCCAGGAAAACTTTTGATGCTAAGAGTTGTGTTTGATGATAAATCTCCTTCTCTTTTGATTGTTCATGTTGGCAGTAGAATGTAAACTAAAGTAAAACTATGGTAAGGTTATGATATTTTGGAAGATCTACTTAGAGGTACTAGTTATTCAGTAGGACTGATGACGCTTATTGTACAGTCTAAATTACTGGTTGACTTTAAAAATATATAATTCTAAGCACTTGGGAGGTAGCAGCAAGAGGATCAGAAATTTAAGGTCATCTTGGCTATTTAGTGAGTTTGGCTATTTAGTGATTTGGCTGCAAGAAACTCTGTCTCATACAGGAAAAAAAAAAAAGTCAGTTAAAGCAACGATCTGAAATCAACCCTTGTGTAATTCTGCTAATCTTATTTGAAAAATTTGATGTTTGGCATTTTGCATTATTTGCTTTTATTTTTTCCACACCTCAGATCTAAGCTTGGACAAGTTTTCTGAACAATTTTCTAAAACCGAGGGAAGTCTGAGTTTTTATATATTTCAGTAGGAATAAAATGCCAACACTGAGTATTTTTATTTAGTGACTAGAATTAGTCAAAATAGAATTTTAAATATACCTTTTAATACTGACTTTTCATAGACTTGGTGGCATTAGACTTCTCAGCTTCATTTTTAAGTGACTTTTTTTTTTTTATTGGAAATTTTTTTACAATTCAGATATTCTCTCCTTACCCCATTTCCCCCCCTCCCTCCCAGGAACTAACTATCCCTTCCCCCATCCTCCTGCCTCCACGTTGGTGTACCCACCCACCCTCCCCCGTACCTCTTTAAGTGACTTTTAAAGTTAGGAAACATTTTTGTACCAGCCCCTGGGAAACTGAGAAAAGAGAATTGATATGATTTGAAGGTCAACCTGGAGTTGATAACAAGTTGAAGGCAAGCCTGTGCTACATAATGAGACCTTTTTGTTATAAACAACAACAACAATAACAATAACAACAACAACAAAACCCCCCAGGACTGAGAAGCTGGCTTAGTGGATAAAGCTTTTGCTAAAGCATGAGAATTAGAGTTTGGATCCCCAGTACCCATAAGAAAGCAGGGTAAGGGCTGTGGTGCACACATGGCTCTAGTCCCATCACTAGGGAGGTGGATGAAGGCAGGTGGATCTTTGAGTTTGAGGTCATCTGTATTATGTAGTGAGACTCTGTCTTAAAAGCATGCCTGTTACCCTAGTGCATGAGAGGCATAGACAGGATATCTTTGGCAAGTTGGCTAGTTATATTAGCCAGTTAGCAAACTTTGAGTTCAGTGAGAGAGACTCTGTCTCAATACAGTGGAGAACAATTGAGGAAGACACTCGACATCATCCTCTGGCCTCCATACATGCCAATGTTAATATCACACTCCTGAGCATGCACAGTGCACATATATGCCCACTCAAAAAGGGCTTGGGAGACAAAACCAAAAATAGGCCTTTTTGCTGTTGTTGTTATGTTACTATTTAGTCCAGGCTGGTCTTGAACTCATGATCCTTCTGCTTCAGCCTTCTGAGGGTTGTGATTATAATTGTGTACCACCAAGCCCAACTAATGCAGAAGAGATTTTTGTTGTTTCCCAGTTCAACTTGGCCATTATGGAATGAGTCTCTATTTTGGCACCTCTGACAAGTGGCCATTTAAACTTCGTTAAAATTTTTCTTTTTGAAAATAGTATTTTTATTTCTGAAATTTTGTTTTTAGTGTTTCCTGTGATACAAACTTACTTATGGATACATGTTATAGGTTACAGGGTCAGTCATCAGTATTAAGAAAAATTAAAGACTTTTATGAAGTATATGAAAGATAAATTATTACAGTTTATAATTTTTCTGAATTCAGAAAGAGTTATTTTATTTTTAATCAATTATATTTATTTTTGAGACTAGGTATTTCTGTGTACCTGGTCTGACCTAGAGCTCATACTGTAGACTAGGTTGGCCTTTAGCTTGTGAGCCTTATGCCCCCACTCCTGGGTGCTGAGATTACTTACAGGTGTGTAGTACCATACCTGATGCAGAAAGAGCACTTTTAACTAAGTTTTAAAGAAGATGAATCTTTTAGTAGGAGAGAGTATAGAAAGATTAAATTCGTATCTCTTTTCTTCCCATTATAGATATTGAGACAAATTGTTTAGAAGAAAAAAGCAAGAGAGACTATTTTACACAATTGGTATTAGCATGTTTGGTAAGTTTTTAAATATATTTTCCCCTTCTCAATTTTTCCTTGAATAAGTATAATCATAGTTGATAATTTTAAATGAAGGAAGATACTAATATTCAGTTGACTCCATGATAAGGTGAGATTTAGATCTTGAAATGGAATGTTTTGTGAAATTAAGTATGTAATTTTTGTGAAATTATAATAATTCTAAATTACTTAATCTATACCTATAAAAACTCTCAGTGATATTTCTGACCCAGTCAGTTCCTAACTTAGAAATTTTAAGCAATGATGAAGTAAGTAGAATTTATTGTAGGTTCATCTTAAACTGATTTTTTTGATAAACTTTAGTAGGAATAAAATGATGGAGGTAGTTTAGAAAATAAATACAAATTGTGCTGTGGATGTGGTTTACTTGATAAAACACTTGCCTAGCATGCATAAAATCCTGGGTTCTATCTCTAGTACCCTATAAACTGGGCATGGTGACACTTGCTTGTAGTCTCAGCACTTGGGAGGTGGAGACAGGATCAGAAGTTCAAGATCATTCTTAACTACAATGAGTTCAAAGACAGCCTGGGATACATGAGACACTGTGTCAAACAAACAGCAACAACCCTTCCCCACAAAAATAGAAGTCACAATTGTCTAGTAAGCCACATCATGTTCATAAAACTAGAGCCAAGGAGCAATACCATTACTAGGATGTAGAAGACTGTCCTTGCCTTTGTTATATTACAGTTTGGCTTACTGTAGAAAATGTAGAATGCTGAAATACTATATTAAGTGAAAATTGAGTTAAGACAGGCTCAATGTAATGAAATTTAATCTGTAGTTTTATTCTATAAGCTGTGTATAGCAAACATGTAATTGTAAAGTAATTTTTGAAAGACTTATATAATGTATTTTTCAGAATTTGGAGAGTCATTTGTTAAATTGAAATTCTAGACTTATAAAGAGACATGATTTTGTATTCTTACATTGGAAAGATTATTTTGAATATATTTAAGATTGTGTGTACATAGTTGAAATGCTAAAGAATAAATGGTCTTTAATGTTTTTAATGCAGTATTTAGTTTCAGACACAGTTCTGAAGGAACGATTGGATCCAGAAACATTGGAATCTTTAGGGCTTATCAAACAGTCACAGCAGTTCAACCAAAAGTCAGTTAAAATCAAGACAAAACTCTTGTAAGTATATGTAGCTTATGCTATAGATCAAGAAGCTGAATGTTGATTTCTCTTTTTGAATAGTAGCAGTTTCTAAAGGCTCTTTAAAGGCTATTTTTTGTTTGTGGTTAGCTTTTTTTTTTTTAGAACACTTAAATTATTGAGTTTTCAGTGAGCTATCTTTGTGTTAACTTTGTCCCTATTTGAGTTTGAGATAACATTCTTTTTAAGAAGACTTATTTTAAATGTGTTTGTGTGATCATGCGCACATGAGTGTATCTGGGGGGTGGAGGGTGGGGGGTGGGGGTGGTATGTGAAGGTGCCTTCAGAGACCAGAGGTGTTGAATTCTCCCTGGAGCTGGAAGTATATAAATGCTGGGAACTGAACTTGAGTCCTCTGGAAGAAGAGCAAGTGCTTTTAAACTACTGAACTACATCTCCAGACCTATATTAAATTCTCTGGTTATTAGCATTAAGTATCTTATAACCATAGCAATATTCAGAGCATATTCATAATGGTGGGAATATTGGTATGTTGGTGTGTTCTCTTTTTAACTAATAATGCTTTTTATACTAAAAGATACACAAAAGGTTAAAACTAATAGCCATTCTCATGATTGTTTTAAGTTAGTGATATTCAGTGAGAGTACACTACATTGTGCAAGCTTGATAATTGAAATTAATTTTATCCTTTTAATGATATTTCTGATTACAGTTATAAGCAGCAAAAATTCAATTTATTAAGAGAAGAAAATGAAGGTTATGCCAAGCTGATTGCTGAACTGGGGCAAGATTTATCTGGAAATATTACTAGTGATTTAATATTAGAAAACATCAAATCTTTAATAGGTAAGCCATATCTGTGTCTATATAGTATGTGTTATTAAGATAAGATTTATTTTTAACTTTTAGAAGATATCCAAAAAGAAAAAATGAATCACCCTCAGCTGTATAGTGAGTTTGTGGACAACAGGAAACAAAATAAAGAACTCTATACTTGGGATTATATAACTTTTTTTTTTTTTTTTTTTTTTTTTTTTTTTTTTTTTTGTTTTTCGAGACAGGGTTTCTCTGTGTAGCTCTGACTGTCCTGGAACTGACTCTGTAGACCAGGCTGGCCTCGAACTCAGAAATCCACCTGCCTCTGCCTCCCAAGTGCTGGGATGAAAGGCGTGCGCCACCACTGCCCGGCTGATTATATAACTTTTAATTTCAGTACTTTATAAGTATTTATAAAATTTATCATGATCTTTATGAAAAATGTTTTTGTAATTGTTACCTGTATCTATATTCTAATGTTCTCTCTAATACTTCTGTCTGTAAATTTTAACTATATTGCATACATTTTTATAGAGGGTAGAAATAAAAAAACTTCAATAAGTGTTTGGAGAACCCTTGAAACCTGATAGATAGTCTTTTTTGAACTTGATTTACAAATACAATTTAGAACTTTGATAACACATTTTATCTTTATTTATGAAAGTAGCAGATGTTGCAAAAATATAGCAGAAAAAAATGTTCTCCCTAATTTTAAAGTAACATTTCTATCACATTTCTTTTGTCTTGAGCGTTTGAAGACAGTAGCTGACATTTATAGATTAGGAGGAATGAATAGGGCAAGCCTGGTTTTCTAAGATTGGTAAGAATTCCTGGTATTATTTAGTAGGTAGTGTTCTACTGAGGGAATATTTTGGAGTTGTATAAAATCCGGAGGAAGAATATTATTTCCTGCCTTATTGGTTACAATGTACCTGCCATTTACCCTTAGCCTTTTTTTTTTTTTTTAATCATTCCATTCGTTTATATCTCAAATGATATCCACTTCCTGGTTACTTTATTTGAATGCCTACACAAAGCATTAGGAGAAGGGAATAAGGACTCAGACAAACTTATATTCTAAGTTAGGATATATATATATATATATATTTTTTTTTTTTTTTCAAATAAAGCTGCATTTATTTCAGACTTCCTTATTCTTTGGCTTGGCTTTTGATAACTCCAAGTGTACAAGCTAAGGCTACGTTCAGTTTAAATTTACCTCTTTCTTTGAAGTCAGGTTCTGGTAGCTGATCTAGTTTCTTTTGTACTTCTGTCCTGTGGTGATTGAACATCAGATGAGTGAGCCTCTAGTCCTGAAGGAGTCTTGCTGTCTTCTATGGCCTTGACTATGTCAGTGACCTGTTTTTAAAACTCCTCTAATACAGATTCCTTGCTTTCCAGAATAGGCTCTGCATTGTTGAAGATTTTATCCTCTTTTATTTAGCCTGTGAAGCTCGTCAGTACTGCTATACTGCACTGTGTTTTTCTTCCTTGTACTGTGTCATGTACTTACTTAAGATAGTGTTCCCTTGCTCTTAAGATCTCATATTATGGAAACCCTCCCAGCATTTGCTTTTACTTTATTTCCTTTTATGTGCATGTCTCCTTTTCCTTTTTTTTTTTTTTAATTCCTTTCTGGGTTCTTACCTTTTTTATGCCTTTGTTAGTTTGGGAGCTTTTCAAAGATTTTTCTTAAAGGTATGCTTTTATGTAACTGGAAATTGTATACTCCCCTCTCTTCTTCAACTTTGCTCTCCTAGAAAAGAGGTTATTATTTCTGTAGACCAATGTGATGGCATCTTCATTCCAGGCTCATGATCCATGTGGATAATCTATAATTAAAACAGTTTGATTTCTTGGTCTGCATTTATTCTAACCCATCTAGCATTCTGTTAAGTGTGGTAGACTAGATAGACTCAGCATCTTCTTAAGGCTTTCCTGGCCACCATTTTCAGCACTCCTTATTTTCTTGGGTTATATTTCTTGTTAACACTTATTGCTATATCAAGTATAGTTGATTCTCTGTTTCTACAAGGTTGAAAATATTCATAGAAGAATCTGTTACAAGTATTTATGTTGTTTTATTATAACTAATCTTTTTATGATATGAAATATGTAAGATATATATCAATTATATGCATATCTTGTTCTATTTTATATAAGAGACTTTAGCATCTGTTGAGTTTTGCCATCCTTAAGGTGGTCTTGGAACAAACTTAGACACTGAGTTTTATGTCTCTACTGTCAGCTCTGTGAGGATGATGCTTTTTGTTTGCTTTGTTTAGTACCCAATTCTTAGGGTTTGATTGGTGCTAAATAAATAACTAAATAGAAAGTTAATGAATATTCTGCCCATTTCTAGTGTCTGTAGTAATTTTTAGCCTCTCTTTTCTGACATGGAGAAATTTAGAAAGCTTAACTCTCTGACTCAGTGTTTCTTTCTGGCTATATAACCTTTTGTTCCCTCTGGTTGGTCGAGAAAGGAACTTTTCATATAGAAATTGAGGTTAAGAATTTAATTTCATTTAATATTTTTTTCAACATTCAAATTAATTGTGTGCACTCTCAATGCAACTCCATTTAGGTCTTGTTTCATCTGACCACAATGTTTCAGCTTTATAGCATCCTGTTTTTTTTTTTTTTAATGAGGTCTTTGAATAGGTTTCTCCATGTTCATTTCCACTGTTTCCTCTTAATGCGCAATCTAGATAGGTAATATTTCATACAAAACTATCTTTGCTTTGATGTTCATTAGCCATTGTGAGAAACTGATACCTAGTTTGGAAGGTATATATGATGGGTACAGTTGTATTCAGATCATCGATCTGGAGAAATCCTTTAAGATTCTGGTAGATGAAAGTACATGGAACTATTTAGCCTGTGTTGCTTATTACTATGTAAGCAAGCACAGAAGCAGAGCTGTTAGGATTGTGTGGTGATGTTGTCTAAAGTGTGACTGTAAATCTGAACAACTTACTAAGTATGGATGAAAAATGATTAGTAAACTACTAATACATAGGTCCTTTCAAGGGAATTTTATGTCAAGGTGGCAGATATAATGGATATTTTAAAAATCATGGAGAAAATAGAAGTGGGCTTGTTTTTCTGAATTAAACTATTAACATATACCTGTCTGTCCTAAAAAAACATTATTTTCAATACCTAAAATATACACAATAAAAAAGGATTGCAGTAGTTTCATCTAAGTCAGTGTTCAACACCTTTGCTTCTTTCATTTTTGTTTCTGTTTTGTTTTGGAGACAGGGTCTTCCATGCCTTGCCTGAAACCTTGATTCTCTTGCCTCAACTTCTTGATTTTTTTTTGGGGGGGGGGTCTTTTAATTGTTGTAGTTCTTATATATTCTACTTTACTAATCTCTCATTTGATATGTAGTTGGCAAAGTTTCCTACTCCTGCTCCCTATTCTGTAGACTGTCTTTTCACTATGGTAATTATTTAATTTGATGTGCAGAATCTTTTAAATTTCATGTAATTCCATCTGTCAATTCTAGGGATCATTTCCTGTGCTATTGGAGTTCTTTACAGAAAGTCCTTGTTTTTTTTTTTTTTTTTTTTAAGTGAATAGTTTATTTGGGTTACAGTTCCAGGTTAATGGCTGATCATTGTGATGAAATCAAAAGCGCAGGAACATGAAGAAGCTAGTCATAGTACATCCACAGTCAAGAATAGAGAGCAGTGATTTAGTGCATACTAATGCTCAGCCTACTCCCACCTATTCATTTCTTCTATAGCCAAGCCTATGAAATGGTATAGACCATGTTTAGAGTAAGTTGTTCAAACTCACTTAACAAAATTAAGAAAATCTACTATCATATCCACAGGCCAACTTATGCTAGACAGAGGGTTTTCACCCACCCACCCATTCCCGCCTCCTTGCTCTGGCATTCCCTACACTGAGGCATCAAGTCTTCACATGACCAAGGGCCTCTCCTCCCATTAATGCCCAACAAGGCCATCCTGTGCTACATATGTCCAGGGCTGGAGACCTGGGACCCTCCTTATGTACTCTTTGGTTGATGGTTTTGTCCCTGGGAGCTCTGGGGGTCTGGTTGGCTGATATTGTTGTTCTTCCTGTAGGGTTGCAAACCCCTTCAGTTCCTTCAGTACTTTCTGTAACTACTCCATTGGGGACCCCATGCTCGGTCCGATTGTTGGCTGCAAGCACCAGCCTCTATATTTGCCAGGCTCTGGCAGAGCTTCTCAGGAGACAGCTATATCAGGCTCCTATCAGCAAACACTTCTTGTCATCCACAAGTGTCTGTGTTGGGTGACTGTGTATGGGATAGATCCCCAGGTGAGGCAGTCTCCAGACGGCCCCTCCTTCAGTCTCTGCTCCACACTGTGTCTCCATATTTTCTCCCATGAGTATTTTGTTACTCCTTCTAAGAAGGACTGTAGCACCCACACTTTGATCTTCCTTCTTCTTGAGCTTCATGTGGTCTGTGAATTGTATTCGGAGCTGGTTCTTTGAGAAAATCAGCAAGATAGATAAATCCTTAGCCAAACTAACCAGAGGACACAGAGACAATATCCAAATTAACAAAATCAGAAATGAACAGGGAAACATAACAACAGAAACCGAGGACATTAAAATAATCATCAGAGCCTACTACAAAAGCTCAACAAAACTGGAAAATCTGGATGAAATGGACAATTTTCTAGACATAAAGTCCTTGTTTATGCCTAAGTCATGAAGTATTTTCCTCTAGTGTTTCAAGTTTCAGGTCTTACATTAAGGTTATTGATCCATTGGAATTATTTTTGCAGAGGAGGAGAGAGAGATGTGGGTCTACATTCTCCATGTTGATATATGATATATGAGTTTGATATCTTTTCTTGCCTTTTAGTTTTGTGGAACAGTTTCAGAATTAGCATTTCCTTAACTGATTGGTAACATTTGGGAGTCATCCTTTTCAGTTGTGGGCTTTTCCTTTTTTTGGGAGGTGCTTTTCCTTTCAACCTCATTGCTGTTAATCTATTTAAATTGTTTATATCATCTTGATTTAATTTTGATGGATCTTATATCTTAGGTGTTTAGGAATTTTTCTTTTAGATTTTCCAGTGTTAAATATAATTTATGAGAGTATTCCTTAATGCTCATCTGAATTTTATTGGAATCTGTTGTAAAATTCCTCTTTTCTTTTTTTTTTTTTGGTTTTTCGAGACAGGGTTTCTCTGTGTAGTCCCGGCTGTCCTGGAACTCGCTCGGTAGACCAGGCTGGCCTCGAACTCAGAAATCCGCCTGCCTCTGCCTCCCAAGTGCTGGGATTAAAGGCGTGCACCACCACCACCCGGCAAATTCCCCTTTTCTATTTTACTGATCTGGGTCTTTTCTTTCTTTGGTTTGTTTCGATAGCGTGTTAATCATCGTCATTTCAAAACACTATTTTCTTGTTTTGTTGATTTTGTATTCATTTAGTCTCAATTTAATTAATTTCTTCCTCCATCTTTAGCATTTTTTTGTAAACACCGACTGTGTTTTGGTGTTGTCTTTTTTTTTTTTTTTTTTCCTGTGACATTGGGAGTGTATCGTGACCAAGCTAACTCCTGTCAGTCAACAGGTTCTCTGGCACAGGAGGATTAAAAGAAAAAAGACAATTAGACAATATTGTAGCATGACCCTAGCCAGTTCTGAGGATGAAGGCTGAGACGGCTTTATTTTTCCCAATTTTCTTTTAAACCATTTTAATTACATGCAAGTATTAAGGTCAGTTCCAGTTTGAGGAACCAGCAACACAATAGATGCAAATAGTCAAGGAACAAACAAGGCAAAAACCAAAGGTCCCACGATCACTGTTTCTAACTGAGGAAAATATCTGAGCCTAATTCTTGTCCTAGCCCAAAGTCATATTCATGCCTGAAGCCTACTTCCTTGTACTACCCTAAGACTTAGATTCCTGCCTGAACTTGCTTCTCTGTTTTAGCCTAAAATTAGATTCCTGCCTGAACTTACTTCCTTGTCATGGCCCAAAGTCTGATTCCTGCCTAAAGCCCATTTCCTTGTCTTTGGCCAATGTCAGATTCCTGTCAAGCAGTCCCAAAAGCTCTCCACAGTATCATAAGGGTATTTATTTGAAAGCTCTCTGATTTAAAAAAAATTAATAATCTTGAATAAAATAAAAAATAAAATAAAAATTATAATCTTTTCTCTTAAAACTGCCTGAGCTATATCTCATAGCTTCTGATAAGTTGTGCTTTCACTTTTTGGTTTGAATTTTTTATTGAGCTTTTAATTTTTCTTTCTGATTTCTTCAGTAACACATTTTAGTTATCCAAGTGTATTGTTCATTTTCCAAGTATTTATGATTTGTGTAATTTCTTTTGTTACCAGGTGCTTGTTTTGTTTCACCGTGATCTGATAAAAGAACTTACTTCAGTTCTTCTGTGTATATGAAGACTTGTTTTATGTTGTATTCCTAGTAGGCTTCATGATCACTTAGAAGAATGTGTATTATGTATCTGTTTGATAGAATATTTTGCAGATATCTGTTACCTCCACTTGCTTTATGGTGTAGTTTAATTGACATATTTCTGTTAGGGAAAACAGAAGAAAAGGAAGCAACCAAACAGTGACACCTACCGTGGTTGTTTATTGCTCTAGTTCTGTGGCACCTAGACTTTGTATTCCTATACTAGTGCTACCTTGTTTTCAGGCACCTAGTATAGCCCAGTTTTAAGCAAAAGATAAATTCTAAAGATGATTCTGGGTCACTGCACTCTGAGTCACAAACTGTCAAAATGAGACTTCTGTCTGTTGCTGTGAAGGAATCACTTTTGCCTGTTACTGTGGAGGAATCTGCTATTTTGTGGAGGAATCACTTTCATCAAAATCTGCATCTGGATTTGAGGCTTTTGAGGCCTGTAGGCTTGTCCCAAAGTAGGCCTGCCAGTCTCTTTTGAGCAGAGTGGCCCACCTTACCCTTTGAATGGGGCTTCTGTTTTCCCTAAACTTACTAGGGAATTATGTAGCTGTATCTCTGTGTGTTTGACTTGGCTTCCTTTCAATGTGTTACCTGGTTTTTCCTTGACAGTTTGTGCCTGTTTAGTGAGAGCCATTGAATTTTCAAAGCTTTTCTACTTTTTTGCTTTGGAGCAGTGTATCCTTCTTACACTCTCATCTCTTTACCTGTGTCATCCAGAAGCTGGTTTTAGTCTGATGTCTTACCACAGTTTCATACGTTGGCATCTAAGCTTGAGGATTTGGTATGGAAAACTAGGATGAGAGTCTTTTCCAATTACATTGGTTCTTTTAGTTGCTTGTAATGTGACCAGAGAAATACTAAAAAGAAAATTAAATGTCAAGTCAAACAAGTCTTTGAAAGATTTGAGGACATTCAGCTCTTTTGACTACATTATTTTGAAAGTGCTTGGTATAATCTGAATATAAAATTTATTCACTCCAGATTCATATTGTCAACTATATCAGTTTTTTAGAAAATTTCTTTGAAAGGAAAACCAGTTGGCTTTTTCTGTCCCCTAAACCTTTTCTTATTATAGTCGCATTACTACAACCACCACAACCACCACCACCAAATAAATGTTTTCTCTGTATAGCCCTGACTATTCTGGAACTATCTCTCTAGACCAGGCTGGCCTTGAACTCAGAGAGAGATCCATCTGCCTCTTCCTTCCAAGTGATGGGATTAAAGGTGTGTGCAACACTATCCTAGGCACAGGTTTTTTCTTCCTTCTATTCATTTGTTTGTTCATTCATTCATTTTTCCACACAGTGCATCCCATATCTATCCATCCATCCATCATCTGTCCGTTCCCTCCCTCCCTTATTTCATATAATACATCCCAACTGGAGCCTCCCCTCCCTCCAGTCTTCCCAGTCCTCCTTTCTACCTCCTCTCACTCTCAGGTCTACTTCTCATTTTTTTCCCTTCAGAAAAGAGTAGGCTTTCCAGTGGTGTCAACTAAACATGGCATAATAAGATGCAAGAAGACTAGTCACAACCCCCCATATCAAGGCTGGACGAGTCAGAGACTCGTGTTTTTCTTTTTTATAAGTAATATTTCTGAAAAAATTATCTGCTATAGATTTATTAACTTGTTTCTTTGTACTTTGGAGAGGTATGTGCATGTGTAAGTACCTTCATGTGTTTTCATTTCTAGAGGTTGAACTCAAGACCTAATCCTAATTAGGCACTCTTTCTATTAACCTGTATCTACAGCCTTATTATTAACCTTTTAAAAAAGGAATTTTTCCTATTTGTTATTTTTAAATTAAAAACACGATTTCTTCTGTCTTCTAAGGTCTATCCTATCATCAGCATGATTATTGAATCTGTAATTTTGTTTAATTTTTTCTAAATTTAAACATGGACATCTCTCCTAGTATTCGTTATAGTATTACCTTCATCTTTTATTTCTATGTTAAGAATTTCAGTTTGGGGGCTAGAGAGAGATGTCTCAGTGGTTAAAACTGACTGCTCTTCTAGAGGTCCTGAGTTCAATTCCCAGGAACCACATGGTGGCTCACAACTATCTATAATGGGATCTGATGCCCTCTTCTGGTGTATCTGAAGACAGTAAGAGTGTACTCATATACATAAATGAATAAATAAATCAGTTTGGCTTCATTTTTACAACAATCATTGTAAACTTATTCGTATTTCTTGCTTGTATCTGGTTGCATTTGCTGTAATATACTATCTGTCCATCTTTGGTAAACTCCAGTTACTTTCAGTACATTGCTTCAATGATTTTTTTGTTTTGTTTTGTTTTTCGAGACAGGGTTTCTCTGTGTAGTCCTGGCTGTCCTGGAACTCACTCTGTAGACCAGGCTGGCCTTGAACTCAGAAATCCGCCTACCTCTGCCTCCCAAGTGCTGGGACTAAAGGCGTGTGCCACCACCGCCCAGTCAATGATCATTTTTAAAAAGGCATGGATTCTCCTTAAGGATAGAAGAAGCAGTGTCTTAATAGTGTATCTCAAGGTCATGGCACTTAGTGCATTGGATAGCTATGTACAAGTTAAATGGAGGAACAAGTTCATGGCTTTCAGATCTGTCAGTTGTTTTTCCACATATTCTATTCCAGAATGATTTTCTCTTTCTCTAAAGGCATAAAGATCTCTACCCCCACCCCTCTCTCCTTTTCTCTCTTCCTCTTTCTCCTTCTCCATCTCTATTTCTCAATTGCTTAATTTAACTGGTAGTTGAGAGCCTAGGATAAACAAAAGCCTTTCAGGATGCTTAAACACAAGAGTGCCTAAGTTCCACCACAGCCATCATTTGAAAAAAAAGTAACTTTGGGTATCTAAAGTTAAAATGTTTCAACCCTTCAATGTGACTTCTTTAAACTACTACAGAAACTAAAGATACCTTATTTCTCTGCTTATTTCTATTTTCATCTATAAAATATGTAGCTTTAAAAAATGTTCTTGAGAAGATTTTCCTCTGAAGGAGAGGATACAAACTTTGAAAATAATTTATTAGAATATTTTTATTTTGCCATATATTATCATTGTTGATGACTTTACCAGAGATGATGTAATTACTTTTGAACTTATATGTAACTCTTCTGTTTCAGGATGCTTTAATCTGGATCCCAATAGAGTTTTGGATGTCATTTTAGAAGTGTTTGAATGCAGGCCAGAACATGATGACTTCTTTATATCTTTATTAGAATCTTACATGAGTATGTGTGAACCACAAACACTGTGTCATATTCTTGGATTCAAATTCAAGTTTTACCAGGTAAAATGTGTATATATGTGTGTTTATAGATCAGTGTCATAATTTTGTATGTATAGTTCATTTTATTTTTATTTGTGTTGTATTATTTGCTAGTTTCAGCTCAAACATTTTAGCTGATGAGATAGAGAAATGAAAAGTTAAT
The DNA here is from genome assembly GCA_021653895.1 of Mastomys natalensis. Lineage (NCBI taxonomy): Eukaryota > Metazoa > Chordata > Mammalia > Rodentia > Muridae > Mastomys > Mastomys natalensis. The sequence continues at coordinate 13,650 of JAJTUV010003843.1, read as the reverse complement.
GGTATGTTGTGATGAGTGCTATATTAACATTATAAATGATTTGATGAGACAGTCTAGAGAAAAGCAGAATTAAATTTTGCCTCAAGAGATGGGTTCTAGTAATACTTGGAGGAGTAAAGACGTGTTGAAAATTTTTTATGCAGAAATAAACTGTGAGACTAAAGATTGGTGGTGTGGGAATATATAACTGATTGAAGAAATAGCCGGTTGTTACTTGCCTGTTTATGTAATGTGAGAAAAAGAGTGGTAGAAAATTGTCTCTAGATAGAGAGATGCATATTAGATTTCCATAGACCTTTGGCTACATGTTATTTTAGGATTTGATTGTACATATGGAGGGTATTAGAATGTTTTTGGGATGTTAAGTATTTCGAGCATATTTTACATTATGTTCTATTAAATCAGTATTGTAGCTGAAGATACCCTATTTCTCTGGTTAATTCTCTTTAAATCTCTCATAGTATTGCTATTGTTATTTTCTAAAAGTTTTGATGGAGGTGCCTAAATACTGAAAAGCCATTTCTGGTAGTATTGGCATCTATTAAAACATTAGCCACAGCTGCTTCTCAACTTCCTACCAGAAGCTTGAGAGTCCATTCATTAGTATAGGGAAATAGGTCACAGTATCTTAATCAGGTTTTAAAGGCATCAGAAAACCAATGGCTGAAATAGAAAGGTAGAGAAAATTTAACTTGGTCCATGATTAATACCTGAAGATCAAATCACGTTGAAAATTGATGACATTCTGAGTAACATCAAGTTAATTGTTAATTTTAGGATTAAAAGTAGTTTTACATGAACATACTGTTAGAGATATAACCAGTGTATATCTAGGAGTGTTTTTCAATATTTTTTAATAATATGTTTTGTATATTTTAAAACATATTTAATATATATTTTTTGGACTTTTTTAAGTATAAGAAATACTTAAATGGTAGAAACAACTTGTTCTTATAAGAAATCCCTCGATACTGTTCAGTGTGACAATGTTTCTCTTTGCTCTTGCCAAAGCTATCTAGTTATCGGGAGGGAGTGTAGTCTTATGACTGCTGCAGGGAAGGGAAGAGTTGTCAGAGATTTTAAATAATTTGTGGTCATGTGAGGGAAAGTAAGGAAAGCTGTGTATACCAAGTCTTGTTTAGGAGATGTAACCATGGGTGTAGGCTCTTAGGAATGTGTAGGCAGCATGTATATTGGTCTCTTCCGTGTCCTTCCCCTTTAAGTGGTTTTGTCATGTGTGAGTTATAAAAAGAGGGAGTTAACATTTTCAGGCAGTGGTTGGAGAGAACAGGAGCATTAGGGAAGAGAAAGCCTGTCCTTCATATTAATTCTTTTAACTGTAAAATCGATCTCTTTAATTACAACTCAAGTTTTGGCAGAGTGCATTCAAAACCAACCAACCAAACAAAAAACAAATAAAAAACTATGATCCAGTATTACGCTAGGTAAAAGAAAACAATATTCAAAGGTACAAATAATTTGAAAATACCAATATAGAAGCAGATATTATATTTGCACATGGGAGAAAGTTCTGGTGCCCATTTCAGCAGCAGAGAGGGTAGAATTCAGGTCAGAAATTGTTATGAAATGATGATTGATGGCCTCTAAGACCAACAGTCCATGTAATGTTTTTTATATAGTTTATAATAGTTATAAACACAAATCAGCTAAGCACCATGGCCTCTACATTTATGAAGCAGAGGGAACAGTTTATGTTTGACCCGAGAGTATGAAAGTTCTTGAGATGAATTGTTTAGAATAGGATTAAAGGAACAGTGCAAGTGGTCATAATATATTCTATTCAACAATCTCAGACCAGATTAGAAGTTAAGTAAGCTTTTGTAAATTTGCTCTTTAACCAGCCATTGCCAATAGACTAGACTGATAGGAAGTTTATCCTGTGATAATTATTCACCTTTTGTGTACCCTGTTCTTATCAATGATCAAATTAACCAGACATACTGGAAATAATGGGCCTCACTTGTAATCCAAGTACTTGGGAGATTTTAGTTACATTAATGACTTGAATAGACTGAAACCACATTTACTAGTCTCATAACCTCAATTTACATAACTGATGTCAAGAAATTTCATACCATTGTCCATCACTGTAGCTATAATCAAATACTACCCCATGTGATCACAAGATATTTTGTAATTCAAGATGTTCTGTGGTCTAAATTCTAAATATATGGTCTATGTTGGAGACTGTTGCAGGTGCATTAAGAAGAATATATTGATATTGTTAGGTGGAGTTTTCCACATGTGCCTATTAGACCCAATTCACTTAATGTTTTGTTGTATTTGAGATGAGGGATAGATTATAAGTAAGTTCAGTAAGTTTTGTGAGTTTGTTTTGGTACCAAACTTGGACCATTATTTGTTTTTGTTGAAAATATTTTGATACAAAATAACCATTTATACGCAACTGTTTAGAATCAAGAAACTATTGCTAAGTTGAAGATATATCTATTGTAAAAAATACAACAAAGTAGTATCTTGTTTAAACAACACAAATTAGTTTGGTTATGGTCATATTATACATCCCAAGTGTGGCTACCTGTATGTACTTACAGACGTTTTATTTCAGTGTTGCCGAGTGTGAGTCAGTGTTTGCAGTGTTTGCAGTTTATTTACATTTGGCTTGTTATTGCTAGTTATTCTATTAACAATAAACATTTAAAGATTAGTTTCAGTGTGTTTTTCTGGATATATAGACCCTCATAGTTTATCTGGAATTAACTTTGCCATTTTGTGCTTTAAATGCTTATTTATTTATCTTAATTGTTTTGAAGAGGAAGTCTGGGTGTAAGTAGGCATACTTAGCTTAAAATTCAAGACATAAAAGTATGGAGTATGTACTTCGACATTTGTCAGTGTTGTCTATCTGCATTGCATGGCCACTGAGAACTAGTTGAAAAGCAAGTATAAAAAAACAAACAAACAATAGAACAACCACAATAATAGCTCTGTAAACAGAAATGAAAATGATGTTATACAGTTTAAATCTCACATTTTGTTCAAGTGTCAACTTTTACTTGAATATTCTTATGCATTGTAAAAGATGCTTAGTCTCAAAACTGTTTTCTTGTACTTACCTGACGATATTTTGGAATGCTGTTAAAAGTCTTTGCCCCCTGTTCAGATGTTTGATTTTATAATGAAGATATTGAAGTGTATTACTTAATTTTTATTGATGATTGGTAGAGAAAAGATAAGATTTTAATTTTACTCTGTACCTTAAGGAATTATTATTCTTTTAGGAACCAAGTGGTGAGACGCCCTCATCTTTGTACAGAGTTGCTGCAGTCCTTCTGCAATTTAATCTCATTGATCTAGACGATCTTTATGTACATGTAAGTCAAGTGCTTTGTTAAAAGTATTTCTCATGCATCCCAGGGGTGAGGAAGAGAGGTAGGCAATTATATAGCACTTGAGTGTTGGCTCTAGACTTCCAGCTTTTATTTCTGAAGCCATAAGACATTATTGCTTTGTCTAAATTAAAAATAGAGTAGATTTTCTTCTTTGATCAGCAATAGAAGGTAAATTCCTCTTAGTCACCCTTACAGGTTTCAAGATTGGATATATAGCTCTGTTTTAATCATTACCAGTGCTTAGCTCATGGGGAGAAAGGTCAAGCTCTAAACAATGTTGTTTTAGGCTTTTTTACTTTATATGTAACTTATAGGAAATAGGGGATTGTCTAGAAACGTCTAGGTAAACACTGCTGTACAGTATTTTAAGATTTTACCTCTAATGTTTACTGGTTTATATTAGCCTTAGCTATTGAAATAGATTATGCATTTTATAGGGGTTGAAACTTTCCTATTGTAGCTCACTGTAGTGCCTAAGTAACTTAAAAAAAAACTTTGGCTGTGTTTTTGTTTGTGTCAGGTTTATTATTATGAAATGCTTATAGTAACAATCCTCCACATGTATAAGGTAACTAAATTTGAGAAAATCAACCCCCAACAATGGAGTTGACTTTTTTTTCTATATTGATCTAGTAACTAGTTTGTGACTTAACTTATTATTAGATACCAAGTTATTAATAGTTTTTATAATTGAAAATTAGAACATTCAAATCTACCCTTTTGACATATATATATAGTAAAAGTTTGGCTTTTAAAGGCGAAATATGTATTTTTTGTTTTGGTGGTATTTGAGGTCAAATAAACTTTGCTCTACTGCAGAGCACCCCTGTTCCTAGTATTTTCAATGGAATAGGTATATGTTTTAGGTATATTTATAAATTCAGTGGTAAACAACTCTGTAGTGTGAATTTAGAACCTTTAAAATACCAAATATATAAAATATTTATTGCTATCTGACGTTAAAATGTATGTAAAACTCAAGTACTTTTTAAAATTATTGGACAATATTTGAACAATAGTCTGCTTTTTATATGTGCAAGCTGCTTGTATTAACTTAAGAAATTTTAATGATCTATCTTTAGCTCCTTCCAGCTGATAATTGTATTATGGATGAATACAAACGGGAAATTGTAGAAGCTAAGCAAATTGTAAGAAAACTCACAATGGTGGTTCTATCTTCTGAAAAACTTGATGAACGAGACAAAGAAAAGGACAAGATGATGAGAAAGTAGAGAAGGTACATCACTCAGGACAGTAAAACTTATGTTTGTTTAGAATCATGAAGTTTAATTTCTCGTGGTTAATCACCTTATGGAGTATGTTTTCTTAATTTTGATTATATAAAATTTGATTTGGGTAATACTCATTTGGACTTTAATATGAATGGTACCTTCACAAAACTGCTCTTTTTTTCTTGTAAATTTCAAAATTAAAAAAAAATCAGAAAATATTAATTAATTAATTAATTAATTAATTTTACTTTTCTGTTTATATAATATTCTTTAAATCCTAAAGGGATTCTCAAAGATGAATGCATTCTAGTGTCTCTTGCATGGTATAGCATTAAGTTCAACTTAATTTCAAATTTTTAAATTGTAATGCATATGTATGTCCTAAATAGGAAAATAAAGCAACAACAACAAAACAAGAAAAACATGCCCAAAAGATCATATTTTTTTCAAGTCACTGAAAATTCAGGCAATTACTGTTAAATTTCCCAACTTTTTTGTTGTACATTATTATAACAGTAAGTTAAGTTTTAAAGAGAAATATCTGTATTCCAAATATCATTGTTGTTTGTTCATTTTTAGCCACCTGACAACCAAAAACTTGGTTTGTTGGAAGCTTTGTTAAAGATTGGTGATTGGCAGCATGCCCAGAACATCATGGATCAGATGCCTCCATACTATGCAGCTTCACATAAACTAATAGCTCTTGCTATTTGCAAGCTCATTCATATAACTGTTGAGCCTCTCTACCGAAGGTTTGTTATTCTATACTAAGCATTAAGATACAAATAGTTTCAGATTACTAAAAGATCTGTGGATTACTATCTTTTCTCTTTAAGTCTAGCATCTGTTACTATATTTTCTTAAAACATAACAACTATTCACAGGGCATGTGTGCATGACTTCTCTCCTTATTTCCCAGTGTTCTAGAATGTGTGCTGCAATGTAATATGAAAACTCCAGGTTAAGTTTCTGGAGCCTGTTTGTATTATTGAGAGTGAAAATACCTTTCTTCTGATTTTGCCTTTTCTTCTTGAGAGGCAGAAAGTTTCCCTTTTTAAAATTAGCCTTAGGGAAACAGTTTTCTATTCTGGTGATAATGGTTCTGACTGAAGACATTACCATTCGGACAGGATGCTGTTCGGAAAATTACTAGTATAATTTTTTTTTTTTTTTTTTTTTTTTAGTATCCTGAATGTGTCAGCTAGTCCTGTTGACATCAGCCTATTTGTAGGGAGCTTTGAAGCAGTATTGGCAGCAACTCTGGCTTCAGCCTCATAGATTAGAGCCTGTTTCAAAAGCCACAACCTTCTTGACTTGTATGTAGCTGCTGCTTTCATTGTGACCTGGGGTGTAGACAGTGCAGGCCTCTTCTCAGATATCAAGCCCTGAGAGTTAAAGTAAGACCCTGCTCTGCATGGGAAAACTCTGGGCATGCTGTTCTTTCTAGTAGAACAACTTGGATTGGACAGTTATCTTGTCTACGACTACTTCCTCATACTCAGTATAGGTAAACAGTAGATCCCAGATTGAGACATGTTTGATTTCATCTTGCCATACAACTGATGTCCATGCCTTATTCTCCATTCCTATAACCACAGCCTCTGTTCTGGCCAAGCTTAACTTAAGAAACTTGGGTTAAATGTTACTTGAGATCTACACCAAGAGTTCCTTTATTTAAGTTGCTAGTTTGAACCATTGTCTTTCTGAGTTTTGCTTTCATGCTTACTGAATTTATTTTTGTGTTTTGCCAGCTGACAATTATTTATTGTAATAAAGTGAGTGATATATAGCATTAGAGACTATATAGTGCATAGATTTCTAAGTCTTGCTTTTTTTTTTTTAATAGAGTTGGTGTTCCTAAAGGTGCTAAAGGCTCTCCCGTTAGTGCTTTGCAAAACAAGAGAGCACCAAAGCAAGTAGAGAGCTTTGAAGATTTGAGGAGGGATGTATTCAATATGTTCTGTTACCTTGGTCCTCACCTCTCACATGATCCCATTTTATTTGCAAAAGTCGTGCGCATTGGCAAGTCATTTATGAAGGAGGTCAGTAAGGTTTTTCTTCCTAGTAGAAAATTAAAATTTGAAATGAAATGTTATGAATATATTTGTTTTCATGGGTATTTCTAGAAACAAAAAAAAAAAGTAAACACGATTTAAGGAAAGTTGTGTTGAGTAAACTCAGTATATGGAAAGCCCATTGTGTCCCAGTGATGATTATGTATATGTGTTAAAACTGTAAATCTAGGTATACCTCCCTTAGAAAACTCTTTGGTTGATTTCCATTGTAACTTGCACTTCCGCTTACTTTTCTTTCCCCTTACCTGTCTTCTATGGATTTTCTTTCATGCAGTTTTGAGTCATTACTATTAATTGTTTAGAGGCTTTCCAGCTTCAAACTGCTCAAGGCCTGTTATTGTATTTTTTTACTTATTGTTGGGGATAAGGATTGAGCTTAGGGCTTTGTGTGTTTGAAGTATGTGCTCTAGCTATTTACCAGCTCATTTTTCTTTTTAAGTAAGGTTTTTATTGAAATTATTATATGACAGAAAATATATAATTATGAATATACAATGACCTTTTTAAAACTTTTAAACCTTTTTAAACCTATGTGTCTACCACCTAAACCAAGAAATTGAATAGTACCAGCAATGCTGCTACCTCATTTGTAAACACTTAGACTATTTTAAAAATCTGTGGTATAGAATGTTCATCTGATAGATTTAAACATCTCCAGCCTTAGATGTTTAATTTTCAACTTCTGATAAATTGTCTGTCTGTCTGTCTGTCTTATCTGTCCATCTGTTATATGTATCTATGTAGTTTATACCCATTGCCATAATCACCACAAATAATTGGTTGACTATTTTCATCACACATGCTGTTACCTTCTGCCACTTATGTCACTTTCTATTCTGTGTTGCTGCTTTCTGTCACTATAGTTTTGCTTTTTCTATGATCTTCATGTAAATAGAATTATATGTTCTCTTCTGATTTCTTTCACTTCATGCTTTTAGAGTCATTCAAGTTATTGCATGTGTTAGTAGTCCTTTTGCTGAGTAATAGTATCTCATTATATGGAAACAGAGTCATTGATATATTTACCAGGTGATGGATATTTAGGTTATTTCTGTGAATACCTATACTTTTGGGAGGCATGTTTTCGTGTTGCCAGAAGTGGGATTGATTAGTGAAATAAATATGTATAACTGAAAAATTGCTGGATGTCTTGGTGCATACTTTAAAGCCCAGGACTCAGGAGGCAGATGCAGTCATATCTCTATGAGTTTGTGGTCAGACCAGCGAAGCCTACATAGTGAAACACTTTCTTAAAACAGAAAAAGAAAAGAAGAAAGAAAGAAAGGAAGGAAGGAAGGAAGGAAAGAAGGAAGGAAGGAAGAATGAATTACAAAAACTGTTTGACAGTGTTTATAGTATTTTACATTTTTGAGAACAATTATTTGAGACTTCTAGATGGTCTACACCCTCACTGACACGTGGTATTGTAATACTTAAATTTTTGGCATTTTAATGAGTTGTGGTGTCTTATTGTGGTTCCATTTTTTGTCATACTATTGACCAATGATGTTGAGTATCTTTTCATATATTTATTTGCTACTTATAATATTTTTAGTGGAGTGTTTGTTGATATCTTGTTCATTTTTGATATGACTTTTTAAATATGTATTTATATATTATTCTAAGGCTTTATCATATAGGTATTTTTAGAAAAAGTCTTTCAGTCTGGTTTGATGTCTCAGTTTTAAACTGTCTTTTAAAAATTACATGTATGTATGTATGTGCAAGTGGGTACATATACCAGAGGAGAGCAGAAGAGTTTTTAGGATTCCTTGGAGCTGTTGTTACAGGTGGTTCGGAACCAAACTGGTCCTCTGAAAGAGTAGAGACTATTAAATTATTAATTATTATTAATTATCTCTGTCACCTAGAAATACTCTAGGGGGTCCAACAATGCTAGCTTCCACAGACACCATCCCTTATATGCACATACCACACAGAGACTCATACAACTAAAGATAATAAACGTCTTTTTAAAAGGAAAAGTTACATCTTACTAATTTCAGTTTAGTAATATTTTGCTTTTAAATTTTTCGTTTTGTATGTACTCCCATGAAAATTTTGCTCAACCCAGTGCTTTCAAGCTGAAAAGAATTCATAATTTCTTTTTAGTTTTTAGTTATAAAACAGAATACAAAAGAATATTTAGAAACTCATGTTAGCACATACATACTTTTCTCTATAGTTTCGTGATTGCATTTTTAATCTTAGACAACACTAGCTGTATGGAAAACCAAACAGCTCTTGTTATGAATCCCATATAACGCCTAAAATATTTGACTTGGTTTTAAATACTTATTAGCTGGTAGATTATTTTCTTTAGTACTCTTTTTAATAGAAGTAGTGAGGAAAATACTTATTAGATTGATTTTATTATTCATAAATTATACATCATGAAAAGGTTCCGTGTAGGAATCTATTATATGAATGTTGTTGTACATATCACTTAATATGATATAGTCATATGAAAAGGAAGCATGTCAGTGTTTCAGTATCTCCGCTGTTAAGAATCTGGAACGAATAAGTAATGTGAGGTATTTAATTAGTGCCTGCTTAAAGAACTAAAGGATGTTTTGTCAGTACATCATAATCAGAGAACATGTGAACTATATTCATTCTGTTACTGAACCTACAAACTTTGATCACTTGTTAAGTTTTTCACAACAAGATTGCTCTACTGTATAGTTACTGTTTCTTCCTTCGTAGTTAATATGAGACACTGTGAGACTAAGTAAATAGCCCATGTTTCATCATACTTTTAATTTCCCAATACTGTTGTAATTGAAAATCTTAACATTCTGATCTCTTATTCTGAGAACTATCTACAAGTATCATAATTTCTAAGCAGATCAAAGTCTAATGTATGGAACTCTTACATATAAAGATGCACATGACTATTATTACAAAAATACACAAGTTATTAGAGCTGCCTTGCTCTCCCCTTTTCTATGGAAGTGAGCCCTTCTATCACTGTCCCTTGTGTCAACTCCATTTTATTCTTTTTCATTAATATTGTAAGTTAGTGAACAAAATAATAGTTTCATTATGATATTTTTATACAGATATATCATAGTACCTCATTTATTCATATCTCACCCTCTTTTCTCCTCACCTCTGGTCCCATATTTCTCCCCTAGTCCATTCTATTTTTTGTAAAGAATAAGAGAAAACAAGGTAACTATTTTGATCATTCAGAGACACTGTGGACAAGAAGTGTGTGTCTTGTCATTATTAGAGTTGTAGTAGGGAATCCCCACCCCAACACCCAAGTATGAAGTAGAAATTTTCTGTATTTTTGCTCATTAAACTATTTTACCAACCTGATGTGGTGATGAATGCCTGTAATTGTAGCATTTGGGATGCAGAGGCAGGAGACTAAGCCCCAGTTGTTTGAGAATCACCTGGACCTTATAATGAGACCCTCTTCTCTAGAAAATGTAACTTAACACAACAAAGCCCTAAAGAAACAAAGCTTTATGATCACCAGTCAGTTCGGTCTGTATTGTTGATTTTGAGATCCAATTAGAATTCATAAATTTGCTTTTAAATATAAGACCTTAGTTCCAAGCAATGTATTTGCAATTTAATTTATGTAACAAACTCTATTTGTGTATTGAGGTTGTTATACAACTCTTATTTTTAGGAAGAAACTTATGTACTTAGAAAAACATAATGTAATCATATAATTTATTCAAATTTTAATCATTTTTTCTGGTTTTGTGTGTGAAAATATTTAATAAATTTGAAGTCTGTAAGACTTTCTTTTACAGTGTTTACCACACTGTAGTATGCATCATCACCTGTGGGACTTACTAAAATGCAGATTGTAGGTCCTAACTTCAGTTTCTATCAATTGGCCTGGGGTAGATGGTGAAAATTTGCATTTCTAACATGTTCCCTGGTAATATTGATGCTGCTGGTCCAAAGACCAGATTGTTATTCTAATATATAAGCATATTTGATCCTCCTTTTTAGGCTTAGAGGGGTTGGCAGTGACTAGTAATCTAAAATCTGACCAGCAATCACTACTATCCTCTGTCTTCTAGCATCCTGAACCTTTCTGTCCTTAACATGTTTGAAGACAAAACCTCTATGAACAGAGAAACCCCCAGTTCTACCATACTTCATGAAAGGTTCCTCTGTATCAGACTTCTTGAAGAATGGGTGTCCTGCATCCCCTCTGGCTTTTGCTCTCTTTTTGTCTCTTCTTCTGCAGGTTTCCCTGAGCCTTGAGGGGAGGGATTTGTGTAGACATTGCTTTTAGGGCTGAGTATTCCAAGCTCTCCCACTTTCTGTGTAATGTGTGGCTGTGGGTCTCTGTATTTGTTCCCATCTGTTGCAAGAAGCAGCATCTCTGATGCTGGCTGAAAGGGCACTTGAGTATAGCAGAACGTCATTAGGAGTCTTTTTTTTTTTTTTTTTTTTTTTAAAGCTCAGGACATAGCAAATGCTGTCATATACTATTTTGTTCCAACAAGTAGTTGTTGCATGATGTCTGATTTCTCACTGCTTATTCCTAGGATCATGTACTATACACACATATAAGGTAGGAATTGCCAGGGAACTAATACCATACTCCATTTCCTCAGCTTTTAAAAAATATATTTATGCTGTGTGTATGTGTGTGTACGTGTGTTTGTGTGGTGTGTGTTTGTGTGTGTATACTCTGTGGGTTCTGGGGAATCAGTCTCAGGTCATTAGCTTTGTTCGAAGGTGCTTTTGCCACTAGTCGTCTCATAGGCCCTCTGCTCAGATTTCAACCAATGAAAGATAAGAATTGATTGTCTTCAAGACATTTCTAGAGACTCAGAACCTGTTGTGGTATTGAACCTTTTTTTTTTTTTTTTTTTTAAATCCACATGGCCAATTTTCTATTGGTGCTTCTTAGGGTTACATGCCTGCACATGAGTATGGTCTGCTTCTGGGGAAATGCAAACTAAAATATGAGTGCATTTCTTTAAGTGGATTTAATGTTTAAGCCATAATCTGTTCAAAAGTTATATGCACATATTTTTTGTTTTATGATGGGAACTCTTTATATATAGCCATATCTAGTGCTGGAATAATATGAAACAATTTCCAGGTGTAACCTCCCATTCTTGTAACTCTCTTTCTATGAGTTAGATTTGTTTTTAAAAAGTATAGAATAGACTTTATTTAATGGGGTGGGAAGGGTTGTTGAGAAGAGAGGCAAGAAAGAGAAGGGCCAGAGAAGGATACAGAGAGAGGGGTAAGGGGCTGTCAGGAACACATGGAGAGAGAGGAGGAGGGGGCAGGGAGAGAAGGAGAAAGGGGTCAGGGAGAGAAGAGTCAGAGGGAGAGAGAAGGGGCAGAGTGAGTTAGATTTAAACTCCAAATTATTCTTATTTTATTTTGATAATTAGCCTGGGCCTGCTTTAAACTCAAAATTCTCGTTCCTCCAGATCCTTGGATTCCAGACATATGCCACTTCCCTCAGAAGTTCTAAATTATTTTATTTTACTTTTACTTAATTATTTAAAAAATCTGGATTTGTGTGTGTGGGTGTTTTGGCTCCCCTTATGTCTATGTAGCATATGTGTGCAATGTCTGCAGAGGTCAGAAGTAGGAGTTGGATTCTCTGGAATTGAAGTTACAGATAGTAACTGTAATAGGAGTTACAGCTAGCTGCCTCATGGGTACTGGGATTCAGACCTGGGGTCCTCTAGAAGAGCAGTCAGTAATTTTGACTGCTCTACCATCACTCTAGGTCGCTTCAAAATGATTTTTTAATGGAACCTGTTTTGGATCCTCTCTAGCAAAGTAGAGTAGTTTTAGAGTTTAGTTTTTTAGATTTTAGTTTTCTAGAGTAGTTTTGAGGCATATTTGAGATAGTTTTAAATCTGATATACCATACTTACTAAGTAAAGAATATGTAAGTAAACATAGTGCCATAATTTTTTACGACATTCTAGTTACAAATCTTGTGTGTGTGTGTGTGTTTTTTTAAATCAGAGGTACTGTATAGTCTTAAGCAGCATTTCAAGTATTCATGAGTTAAAGGCACTGAATTAGGTCATTAAGTATAAGAAGCTATTTGTTTAGTTTTGTCTATAATTCCATCTTTATTTCTCAACTCTCTTAAGTTTATCTTGATGAAATACCTCTCACATTATTTTTTGGTGCTGAATATTGTTTTATAGTGTTATCTGCACTGCCTTTATAGAGTAATGTTGGAACCTCTTAGTTCATTTTGATGATGACATTTCTAAACATAGTTGAGTGCTGTTTTACTTAAATTTAAAATTCAAAGGTTGAAAGTACTTCAGACATCTTGTAGCTTAAGAGTTGTCACCTCAAAGATGGAAACTGTGTCCTCTTTCTGTTCTAAAGCTCAGTGCATGGCACTTGGTAAATAACGGTCCCTTGGACCCACTTCCTCTCCTGTTTCAGCGTGGTGTTCATGGTAGCATTGAGTAGTCTATATTACTCCTGATCTAAAAATGAAGTAAACTAAAAGAAAAAGAAATATAAATGGGGTAGAATGTGTTTATTTTTAAAAATTTGCTTTTGATTTGCATGTCCCTCCTGTTTATTTCTGTTTAATCCTTGCTATAATCAATTTTTGATAGGAAGGTTTAGTGTTCTTCTAGGTAGCTTTGTTTTGTTTTCCATATTTAATTTTTTTTTTTGCTTATGAAATATAAAGAATCAACATATGGACATTCACAACTCACTTAAGTTACTCAGGGAAGCAAACCAGTTAAGTTACTGTGAAAATTAGACTCATTTAAATCACAGTGTAGTAGGAAGAGGGTAGCCTGCCTTAAATGGTAATAAACAATAAAGCCTAGTTTTTCTGATTATGGCCTATCCTCATTTCTGCCCTGTTATAGGTTATATGTTGTTACCAGTTCTCTATCACAAAGAAAACATCAACAAACAATAGTTGTTTCATTTTTTTCTGCCAGGCTGCCCTTCTATAGTTGAATTCCTTATTTGCTGACAAAA